>MU106375.1:12256-131028 GCA_012274485.2 Sinapis alba | reverse complement strand
CCAGATCAAATCGGGCCATCTATAAACTTGACCCTTTTCATGCAGCAGTGGGAATACACGGTTAATAAGACCTTCGAGGCTGCCACAAAAGCTGATAATTCATCGGTACATAAGTACTATAGTGCAGTAAAAGCCGAGTTCACAGCGTTTCCGAATGTTTCCATGCTGATGCAATGCACGCCAGACATAATTTCCCAAGCTTGCAAGCAATGTTTGGGAGATTGTGTGACGTTGTTTAGAGAACGGTTTCGGGGAAGACAAGGAGGCATGATTAGTCGTCCGAGCTGTTTTTTCAGGTGGGATCTATTTTCTTTCCATGGGGCTTTTGATAATGTTACAAAAGTTCTTGCACTTCCCCGACCTCAGGCTCAGGAAAATGGGAGCTCTATAACAGATAAGAAAGGTAAAACAAATGAGTTACATCACTACCATTTTTTTTTTTATTATAAAGAGGTTCTCAAACTTATACTCTATCCGTTTCACAAAGGGTGTCACTTAGACAACTTTCACACATATTAAGAAACTTATTAAAAAATATTTAATTTTGTCATCTATTTAACTAATACTCCCTCCGTTTCATATTGTTTGTCGTTGTAGAGAAAAATTTTCGTTTCAAAATAAGTGTCGTTTTAGAGTTTCAATATAAAATTCATTAATAAGATTTATAGGTAATTGTGTTTTTATTTTTTTATTGGTTGAAATATGGTTAGGTGTATAGGTAATTGTGTTTTTATTTTGGAAATATACAAAATCATATGTTTTCTTAATATGTGTGAATAAACCTAGAACGACAAGTAATATGAAACGGAGGGAGTAGCATTTTAGATAAATAAATTTATATAAGATTAAAGCATTTTGCAATTAATATTGAACTGAAAATTAACTAGTCGTACATATTGTTATCAAAAAAAAAAATATTGAACTGAAAATAACTATAAAGTGCATTGAAATTGTAAAATGACATTTTTTATGTAACAAGAAAAAATGCAAAATTGACACTTAATATAAAACAGAGGGAGTAACAAAGTTTTTGCCTAGGAATGTATCATGTATGGGCCTCCGGTCCCTATACCTCCTAGTCATTAAAACAATAATATAAACAAAGGTTTAAAAATTTCAGGAAGAAGAAGCATGCACTGGGGAGTTATCACGATAATCGTGGTTTTTACTTTCATTAATCTTTTGATATTTATTGGTTTCTTCAAAGTCAATGCTCGAAGGATAAAATTAAACAAGGGAATCAATGGTAAGTACGTCTTGTTTCTTGCTTCAGTCAACCTTAATAATGTAGAGAGTAAAACTTATGAAAACTTATGTCTTTTCGTTTTAGGTTGTGGTGCAGAATACTCTGATTCGGATGGTCAATTTATGTTACGGTTTGATTTTGATATGATCTCAATGGCAACCATGGACTTTTCGCCTGAAAATAAACTTGGCCAAGGTGGATTTGGTTCGGTCTATAAGGTAATAATAAGAACTTTCTTGATAATATGTTGGATCCTGGTCTTGGATGAGTAAAAAATCTTGAGAACCGGTTTCAGGGAATATTACAAAATGGAAAAGAGATAGCGGTGAAGAGATTAACCAGAGGTTTAGAAGGAGGTGTGGAGTTTAGGAATGAGGTTTCACTCTTGACAAGACTCCAGCACAAGAATCTGGTTAAGCTTCTTGGCTTCTGTAATGAAAGAGATGAAGAGATTCTTGTCTACGAGTTTGTCCCCAACTCAAGTCTTGACCGCTTTATCTTCGGTGAGACTCCGAAAGACCAAAACCCGACCTGAGCTCATTTATATTAAACATTTTAATGGAATCTTATACTATACAAGGATTTCAATTTTAATTTTTTAAAAATTAATCTATAGTAATTAATCTATTTTTTTATTATAATATATTGAAAAATATAATTTTTTGGAGTAAAAATAGTAAATAAGCTATAAAGATATAAATGTAATATGTAATAAAATTATAAAAGAATTTTAGACAGTTATTTTTGGATTTTTAAAGTTTTTTTGGATAAGATTCCCAAAATCTCAGGTGATTTGTGAAAGATAGCTGCATTTCTATGGTCTTTAGAAACTCTTAGCAATAAAAATGTTTATTTCAAATCCGCAGATGAAGAGAAACGTTCGCTTCTTACATGGGAAATGAGGTTTAAAATTATAGAAGGCATTGCTCGAGGTCTTGTTTATCTCCATGAAGATTCTCAGCTGAAGATTATTCACCGAGACTTGAAGCCAAGCAATATCCTTTTAGACGCAGAGATGAACCCTAAAGTCGCAGATTTTGGGACAGCAAGGCTGTTTGACACTGATGAGACTCGAGCTGAAACAAAACGAATAGCTGGAACTCGGTAAAAACATATCAATCAACTTTGAAGACATAAAAATGCCCACCATCAATTAACATTATTATTGGTGCATATATGCAGTGGATATATGGCTCCTGAATATCTGAATTATGGGCAAATCTCAGCTAAATCTGATGTATATAGCTTCGGTGTTGTGCTTCTAGAGATGATAAGTGGTCAAAGAAATAATAGTTTTGAAGGAGAAGGAATTGCGGCTTTTGTAAGTTTCTTCACATATCAGTCTTCTTGGTCCATCCTTTTGTATCTTCAAACTTATGTAGAATGTAAGAATTTATTTTTGTTCTTTTGGTCCAGGCATGGAAGAGATGGGCTGAAGGAAAGCCTGAGATTGTCATTGATCCTTTACTGGTAGAGAATCCTAGCAACAAGATCATTAAGTTGATCCAAACTGGTTTGTTGTGTGTTCAAGAGAATGCAGCAAATAGACCAACCATGAGTACTGTAATAGTTTGGCTTGGAAATGAGACCATCACAATTCCTTTACCTAAGGCTCCTGCTTTCACAAGTAGCCATTCCCAATCTGAAGATGGGACAATGTCAATAGGCAATGTTTTCACAGAGTTGAGTTGTCGTTAAGTTATAAATTTGTTAATCCATATGCTGTTTTAAGGTAGTACAAAATATTCTAATTGTATTCATTTGTGAAAAAGAGAACCCCCTCCATTTCAAAATGATGTTGTAAGTTTTAGAATTTTCACACATATTAATAAAACAGATTAAATTTTTTTATTATAAATAAAAAAAATTGTGATTAACTATTCCTACAACTTTAGCCAATAGAAGTTTTACTATTATTATCTAATAAAAATTCATTGAAAATGTTAAAAAATATATTTTTTTTGAAACAATTTTTCTTCTTCTAAAACATGAATATTTTGAAAGGAGGGACTAGTATAATTTATGAATTGATCACAATCCTAATAAGTTCTTGAAACCTCTACATAGAACGTATGCAACTATCATTAATACAAATTTGACATTTAATTTCGTATGGTAATCTACATCAGTCCTACTATGCCTATTCAAGATCGGTAATTGAAGACTTGTCGTGTAGACCAATCTTGGTATGCCATCGTAAGTAAAGTTAAAACCATCATAAACTTTCGTGAGAAATAACCATGTTTTCTTGTAGCATGTCAACTTAGGCTCCACCCTGGTCTAAAGCACATTAAGTTAACACTTTACCAACAATTTCATAATTAATACCAATATCATCAGTTTAGAATATTTGGTAGAGTTGCACTAGTTGAGTCTCACTTTTCCGCCTCAGAGTGCATAGTTCTAGGCTAACATCTTTGTTCATGTACATGACCATACATAGTCGATGTGTAAATCTTCGCAGCAGAGATTGTTTTGGTAGGAATTGACCCTTTTCTCGTATTTTTAATACTATTACAATAGTTAGTAATACTATTTTATTTAAAATGTGACATACAAACTGTAGATGTTATATATTCATATATATTGTTATTTTATTTCATATAAAAATATAAACTATAAATGTTTTATTAAAACATATAAAATTATTTTCAAATATATGTTAAATAGTTTGATGATTAATATTATTCACACATATATATTTGAACTATAATAATAGAAAAAATTAATTTCAATTTAATATTTTCCTTCAAAAATAAACATTTGAAAATGATTTATTTGGGTTATAAAAAACTTAGAGATTTATCTATATGTCTTATGAAAACATAAGTTACTTTTATTTGACATTAAATATTTTATTTTTAAAAATAGATTTATTAATATACATAAACATACTAATTGGTATTTTAATTTATAAATAAATTCATAAATTGGTTAATGTAATTAAAAATTATTAATCGATGAATATGATACATAACATATGTGGTTTAATATCCAACCACAATACGAGCAACCAACAAATTACACAATTAAAAACCTTTGATCTATCATAAATATTATATATTATAAATCTAAAACGAACAACTATATGGATGCATGTATGCGCAACCGTTACGTCCTTGTGTTGTTAAATAATTTTATATATTTATTCTATTAAAATAAACATCTATGCAAATGCACAGGTCAAACTATACTTAGTATTATAATCTTTCATAAGATCATCTCCTAAAATAGAATAAAACTAGCATATAACCTATGTAGAAAATCAGATTTTTGTTTTTTACAAAAGAACAAAAATATGACCCCTTATCTTAGTTTAGGCTATAAATATTTTGTTTCTTTTCAGAAAAAAAATGATGATAAACCCCTAGATTTGCAAGAATATTTTATTGATATGATTCAGATACAAAATTTTATATTTATCAAAAATATTTGGGAAATATGCCAAAAATTACCTAAAACTTGATTTTAAATGGAAAAGTATACCCAAACTTCAACCAAATGCAAAATAACATAAAAGTTTAGTGAAATTACAACCACTTATGACCAAACCAAAAAACAAGTATTAATTCTCTCAGACATAATTGTTTCCTCTTTGTCCTCATCAGACTCCGGCAACAATTTGTTTTGTTGCGCAACAAAATCGAGGGTGACATCCTCAAGCTCACTGTCATTTTCAATATATTTCTTCTTTGTAACATGTATTCTTATTTTAGGGATTGCTTCTGGATTCATCACTTCTGTAGCTTTTGGATCGTCTTTGACTTTACGATTCCTCGTTGTCCTTCTCAAAGTTGCGGTCTCCTGCCTTTTCAAAGCATCAACCTCTTTCTTTTTTAAACTCAGTCTCATGTTTTTTTACATCGACCTCCGCAAAGTCCACTTTGTTCAGTTTTGACCTACCTCTGCACCCACGTCTAAGTGGGTCCTTATTAGGAGAAACAATAACAAAACTCCTCAGCCAAATTCTTTTTCAGATCAGTTGCCTTAGCAACTTCATATTTGGAATTCAATTTTGCTCCCAAACCTTTGGTATTGGCCTTAGCAAACTCCTCATCCAAAGTCTTATTCCCCCCCCCCAACCTTAGCAGAGACCTTAGCTGGATCATGACTTTTGCATTTGTCCATCTTTGGTTGTATTAACATAGAAACATAACTCAGCCGTAAATAATAAACATAATTCAGCGGTCATGTAACCATAACTCAGTTATAAATAATAAACAAAACTCAGCCATAACGTATCTTTGGACTATTAACGGACTTCTGAGGGAAAACTAGGTTGTTGACTTTTAAGAGGTTATCATCGTTTTGTGCACTTTTCCCTACCCCCAGAACCCTAAGACACTCTCTCATCTGCATAGAATCATTCTCAATAGATGGAACTATGTCTTTAACGCTCGTTATCATTGGGCCACACCTTGCTTCCACTATAGCTTAGACATCTTCTCCATATCTCCAAAGCTTGTGTCAAAGGCGGTTATCCGTGAGTCAAATTTCTCTAATCTACCGTCAACATTGTCTAATCGACCATCAGCGTTATTAAAGTTGTCAAATCTTCTGACAAGATTTTCTAGAGTAGTCATTATTCTCCTCAGAGACACATCTTTCCCCATATCTTCCCTATCATCCTCCTCAGTAGCACCATGCAACACAATCTCATATACTCAAGAACAAGATAACCAAATGTAGAAGTACAATTAATATAAAGTCAATATCACTTACTTTTCCATTTTCATTCTTTTTCTTCTTCTCTACACCAGCAGCTTCACCTTCACCTTCAACCTATCTGCATGTATGTTTGTTATCAATTTAATAAGTTGTGGGTCATCTGCTTCACTAGGACACTGAGGAACAACTCTTCTACAGCCTCAGTCATAACCATTTTCCTCACACGCATTTACAATAATAAGTCATCAATAATAAATAACTCAGACATCAAATAAGTTGTAAGTCGGCCTTAAAAACATAACTTATTCATCAATAATCTGATAATTCATCTATCAAATAACTCATAGCTCATCACATAACATAACTAATCCATCAATATAAATAACTTAGACATCAAATGATTCATAAGTCAGCTTTAAATCTTACCTCACCATGAACTCTGAACTCCTCAGATATAGCGCAAGTAGTAAAACTTGAACGTATACGGTTTCCACCCCATCAAAAAAGCAGAATTTCTTGCTCATTTACTACTCTCCCAAAACACTCTCCGAAGCAAGTGATAGATTCATACACCCAAACAAATAACACGTACACCAAGCCGCTAAGGGTGTACAAACCTCCTTGTGGATTCAACATCTTAATAGAATTAACAAGAACTTCAAATACAGTCTGACCACATGGATAAGTCTTCATGGCTTCATCACTGAATACTCTTTTTGAACTTTCAAAGCATATTCTAGAATTATAATGCAAGCCATAATGTCCCATGGCTTAAATAAGCAACAACCCTAACCATTTTCCAATTTTCAAAACTCCAGCTCCGACAGACCTTTAATGCTGTCCTCGGTTCATCTAACTTGGGTTTTACCCCACATGACACATGCAACTCCTCTAAGAAAATTTTAAAGTGGTCAGCTTCAAAACTTTCCATTTGGCGGTGGATATGTATTTAACCCTGTGATCTCACCAAATTTGTGTAAGCTAAACCTGATAGATTGATCAACAACGAAATTCCAAATCTCATTCTTATGTACTTGCAGCTACGTAGATAGTGTACAATTTTACCAGACCACACACATTTTCTATCAGCTAGTTTAGCAATTATTCCAACAGAAAACTCCTTTAGGTTTTCATACACGTCATGTCCTATTGTGTCTCTAACTTAAGGGAAGTCCCCCAACTGGAAAATGTAATTATTGTTTTTATTTTCTTGATTAGAAGCCCCTTCAGCGTAAAGTCTTGGAGGGTAATCCCTTGCTTGATCTTGATCTTCATAAACAATCATCAGATCATAAAAGACATATACAACATAGCAATGGTAAATCACCCTTAAAGCATACATAAACCAGCCACAAAAAAAAACTAATCCACAATTGCATATATAAACCAGCCTTACCATAACAGTAAACCAGCAATAGAAAACTAACTCAGTCACACCATATTGTATATAACATCAAACCTTCGAAATACATATAATTCTTTTTAAATATAAATAAAAACATAACAAAACGCTTTAACTATAACTTATTAATTGTATATCAATCAAATACAAATATTAATTACATCATTTATACATCATAATTCTTAAAAGTAAAAACTTGTATTTTATAAAAAAATATATATATATTTAAAACTTGAAAACTGTACATATAAGTTTAAATAAAATCAGTTACGATAACTTCCTAAATTTTCTCATATTTAAAAAATAGAATAAACCAAAAATATATAATACATGTTTTAAACTAGGTAGATAGATGACATATGTTTAGAATATAAATTTTAACCCAGTTAAAACATAACATTCACGTAAGAATGAGTTGTTTTATCTAATACAGATGGTAGAGTAAAAGATAGAATACAAATTAGTGTTTTATATGTTTTTTTCTAAAACACAGTGCAAAACCTACAATATGTATATATATTGTACGTTTTGAATAACAAAGTAGTATGGTTAGAACATATGTGAATGTATTCTATATTCAGATAGATCAAAGAGAAACCTTTACAATATACATAATAGCCTTTCTAAAACGTTGAAGAAAAATTAGAATATACATTATATCCTTGTAAAAATGGTTATGATATATATTCTAAAAAATCTAGATCAGAAAATATTTGTTTTTAATATAGTTGGTATAGTTAAACATGTTAAAAAATTTCCACATGAGTTTATAGATTTTTATATATATATATTCTGAGTTATATATAATTTTGATATTTTTTTATTAATATAAGGGTAATTGTGTCTAATATTGACAAATTAATACAAAGGTATATATAGACAAATTTATTCTCAATATGGTCTATTTTCCCAATTTTCCCAAATTTCTATGTCTTGTGAATTCCTTTTTTTAAGATCTGAAGATCCTTCAATGTAGATTGTTAAAAAATAGGCTTTTAGCCATTGTTTAAAACTTGGAGGCTATATCTTTGTTGCGGCACCCAAAGGTGCCAAAGTAGAAACCTAGAGATTTGGTGAGTTTATTCTTTGGAATCTGAAGGTTCTGAGGAATTCATGTTATTATCTCGGAGGACTTCTATGTTTTATCTTTGGGAGCCGGAGGGCATGTGGATCTTTTTTTCCATAACCCAGAGGTAAGTTTTTATTTGCTATCTTAAATCCAGAGGTTGGATAGACTTTTGTTGGATTACCTTGAGGTTATGTTCATCTTGGTCTCAGCCCAGAGGCTGTATTGACTTGATATGACATCATGTTATGTCTCTCAGAGGTGGACCACTGTCGATGTTGATTAGGTGTTGCACTCTGCCATTTGGCAGTAGGCCACTAGAAACATCATATGGTCATGTACTCTACTTCATACAGGTAAGCCACTGTTTGAATTTTGTCACATGCTGGTGTGACTTGACTCCAGAAGGGTGAGACAAACACCAGTCTTACAGATTGGTGCTGGTGTGAATTTACCTATATAGTGTAGTGACTCAAGTGCCAGTCTTCATGTTTTCAACGTTTGGATAAGCAGGGAATTTTGGTGCTCCCTTTTTCTTCTTATATAAACTTTGAGTTTGTTTACAATACTTTACTTGCGTACTTTATGTTTTCATTTGATTAGCGTTTAGCATTTTATGTTGGAATATGCCTGATTTGTACGATAATTCCTACATGGAATTTGGCTCTTGGCCTTCAAGATGGGGTTTTGGTACTTGACAGCATACTCATGCTTGTGCTAGATCATTCCAACTATGGGCGTTTATCTTTTGCATCATTTTCGTGATTTCCCACTTAGATGCATGATTACAGGCTTGGGTCTGAGATCTGAGATCTTGCACAACTTGGTTCGGGCTCATTTTCCCCTTGAGTAGTGCTTGGGTCAAAATCAATTCTTTATTATTTCTAAAGCTTTTCTGTCTATAAACAAAACCCTATATATACACAGCTACCATCATCAGCTTCTTCATCAAACACAATTACAAACCTTCAGAGAGATACTACGAAACATAACCAAATGTAACCAACTGAGTGAAAGAACAAAACATTCTTGTATACATCAATCGCTTCATTGCAGGTCTCAGATTAGTTCTTCCGTCCTCTTCTCCATTCCCAAGTTACCGAAATTTAACATCTTGTTTCCAAAAATACCTATAAAGAAGTACTCCCTCCGTTTCATTTTAGTTGTCGTTTTAGACTTGGACACACAAATTAAGAAAACATTTAATTTTGCATATTTCCAAAATAAAAACACAGCTACCAATACACCTAACCACATTTCAACCAATAGAAAAATAAATTAAAATAAAAAATTAATAAATTTTGCATTGAAACTATAAAACGACATTTATTTTGAAACGAAAATTTTACTCTACAACGACACTTAATCTGAAACGGAGGGAGTAGAATTTATTGGTTAAAGAACAAATCATTGAGCTAGTTGGGTTCATAGAAGTCCTTCTTTTCAGTTGAAACAGAGGAGAGACTCTGATCCAATCGAAAGGGCACCCCTCGTTGCGGTTCTTAAGGAAGTCATGGATGGGATTGAGATGCACAAGAACATCGGAGATAAGCGCAAAAACTGGAACTCTCTATTGCTCAGTTCTGTCAACATGATCACTCTCACCGCCGCTTTGATGGCCGGAATAGCTTCCGTTAACGGTCACAGTGGAGATTCTGTAACAGCCGTCAAGATAGCTTCAACGGTGTTGTTAACTTCTGCCACAAGTATAGGTGCCTTGATGAGCAAGATTCAACCGTCGCAGCTCGCTGAAGAGCAGAGGAATGCGACGAGGTTGTTCAAGAAGCTGAGAATCGAACTCGAAAGGTTTCTAAGAGAAGAAAACGAGGAGATCAACGAAGAAGATGTGAAGGAAGCGATACAGAGAGTGTTGGCAGAAGATTGACAATGAAAAGACTTCCACCGATAATAAAAATACTTCCATCAAAAGTTTGTAAAACTTACATGGAAGATAGCAGAAGATTTTTCTTATAAGTCGTTTAGAAAAAGTCAAATTTCTAACACAATTCGGTCAATTACAAAACTAACATGTTTATCCTATACGATTTTACGAGAAGTCTTATCTGGTAAATATTTACTACTTAACAAAATATGAGATTTTTTTTTTTTGTTGCTGATTGAAAAGTTGATGATTAAAATACTATTATTAAGTTTGAGTTTTTTCTATTTAAATTTGAAAGTTCTTGATTTGGTCGGCTGTTTTTCCTATTAAAATTATTTTTTTGCAGAAAATTAAAAGTAAATTTTTCTCAAATATACTATTTAAAAGTTTTTCCCACAAAAATAGTTTAGAAAAAAGAAAATGACCAAAATATTTCATTAATAAAACAAAAGAACCTTATACCTTAGATATATAAATATAAATAAATAAATAAAAAGATAATAAAAAGTTTTGAATTATATGTTTTCAAATTCAATTTTTAATAAAATTTGTATTCTTTGGAAAGAAAATTTCATTTTTTTTTGTTTTTTTCATTTTTTAAAAAAAATTCTAAAAGGTTTATGAAACTATTTTTTAAAAAATTATTTAAATTATTTAATATTTATATTTTATTTTTTAAAGTTTTAAACTTTTATCCTAGAACTTCACCATTTAATTCTAAATTCTAAGTTTAGAATAGTTAATCTTAAGGTCCTAAATGTATATTTACCTCTTTAATAAAATATTTTGATTATTATTTTAATTTTTAAATTCCACTTAAAAGATTAATTAAATATTTTTTTAGGACTAGCGTATTTCTTAAATTAAAACACATGAGCGTTTTCGTTACGGTGGATAGAGAAAAAATATCGAGAAAGAAGACGACCACACAAATCCAATAATTTGGCAATTGACATACAAAGAGTTGACCAAAAGGTTTATTTAAATTTCAAAATACTCTCTTCGTTTTATATTATTGTAGAGAAAATTTTTTGTTTTAAAATAAGTGTCGTTTTAGAGTTTTAATGTAAAATTTATTAATAAAATTTTCTATTTTTATTTTTCTATTGGTTAAAATGTGATTAGGTCTATAGGTAATTGTGTTTTTATTTTGGAAATATATAAAATCATATATACTTTTTAATATGTGTACATAAACCTAGAACGACAACTAATATAAAATGGGGTGAGTATGAGAATAGTATAGATCACAAAAAATATTCGAAACGCTCTGTTTTGAATACGTCAAATAACAAGTTAACAACAAAGAATTTTAATATTTAATTAATCTGTCCGTCAATTTTCACATTTATTTAGACAAAATAACTTTATTTAAAACAAAAGTACTCCCTCTATTTTATAATAAGTGTCGTTTTAGATTTGTGCACACGGATTAAAAAAACATTTAATTTTACATATTTTCTATATAAAAACATTATTTCTCTTTCATCTAACAATATTTCAACCAATAGAAAATTAAACTGGAAAATAAAATTCTTAAATTTTGTATTGAAAAACAAAAACGACACTTATTTCGTAATAAAATTTTTTCTCTAAAACGACACTTATTTCGTAATCAATTTTTTTCTCTAGAACGACTTTCTTTGTACAACGGAAGGAGTATTAGATAGTAAATTTCGATTTTTGATATCCACGAAACACTTTAGATGCTTTGAGGTCCATATAATTTATATCCGATCTGTTTTAATAATCAACTCTTTCTTTCATCTTTGATATTCAAACAATACACGTTTTCTCAGCCCTACCATGAAATAAAGAAAGAGCCCTATAGAAATATAACAATGATCTAAAAAACAATTGCTATCTTACATAAAAAAAAATGGGGAAATTCTCAGCTTTGATGATAATCCTCGCTTCTTCTCTTCTCTTTGTCCTCGAAGTTGTTAATGGCGCCGGATGTTCCGGAAGCTCCAACAGCAACTTCATCTACGCTGAGAATCGCGACAATCTCTTCTCTTCTCTTGCTGATAACGTCGTCAATCACGGCGGATTCTACAGCGATTTACTCGGCCAATATCCCAACAGGGTATACATTCTTGGCCTCTGCGCAAGAGGCTACAAGCCAACAGCTTGTTCCAATTGTGTTGAAAGTTTGGTTCAGGACACAGTAACAAGTTGTCCAGACAACATGGATTCATTTGTTTGGGGCAGTGACGATGAAAACAGTGTTTCTTGTCTTGTACGTTCCTCAAACCAGTCTTTTGGGAACCTCAAGCTTGAAACTCCTGTTACAGAGATACTTCAAGAAATCAGGCCATCTATAAACAGAACCCTTTTCATGCAACAGTGGGAATACACGGCTAATAAGACCCTCGAGGCTGCCACAGAAGCTGATACTTCCTCCGTGCAGAAGTACTATAGTACCGTACACGCCGAGTTCACTGAGTTTCCCAATGTTTTCATGCTGATGCAATGCACACCTGACATAACTTCCCAAGACTGCAAGAAATGTTTGGAAGATTGCTTGAAGTACTTTAGAGAACAGTTTCGGGGAAGACGAGGAGGCACGGTTAGTGTTCCGAGCTGTTTTTTCAGGTGGGATCTATCTTCTTTCCTTAATGCTTTTGATAATGTTATAAAAGTTCCTGCACTTCCTCGACCTCAGGCTCACGAAAAGTGCTCTACACCAGATAAGAAAGGTAAAACAAATGAGTTAGAGCATTCTCAGATTTTGTATGATAAAGACTTAAAGAGGTTCTCAGACTAATAACTAGGGTTTAAAAATTTCAGGAAGAGGCATGCATAGGGGAATTATCACGACAATCGTGGTTCTTATTTCCATTAATATTTTGGTATTTTTTGGTTTCTACAAAGTCAATGCTCGAAGGATACAAATAAACAAGGGAATCAATGGTAAGTGCATCTTGTTTCTTGCTTCAGTCAACCTTATAATGTAGGGAGTAAGACTTATTTCTTTTCGTTTTAGGTTGTAGTGCAGAATACTCTGACTCGGATGGTCAATATATGTTACGGCTTGATCTTGGTACGATCTTAATGGCAACCGTTGACTTTTCGCCTGAAAATAAGCTTGGTCAAGGTGGATTTGGTACGGTCTATAAGGTAGTAATAACATTTTTGTTCCTAATAATAATATTGAGATATTGGTCTTGGATGAGTAACAAATCTTGAGAATGTACCGGTTTCAGGGGAAACTACTTAACGGGAAAGAGATAGCGGCGAAGAGATTAGCCAGAGGTTCAGAAGGAGGTATAGAGTTTAAGAATGAGGTTTCACTCTTGACAAGACTCCAGCATAAGAATCTGGTTAAGATTCTTGGTTTCTGTAACGAAGGAGATGAAGAGATTCTTGTCTATGAGTTTGTCCCTAACTCAAGTCTTGACCGTTTTATCTTCGGTAGGACTTTGACCGACAACAACAATTATTTTAGTTCTTAGAAACTCTTAGAAACAAAAATGTTTTTGTTTTTAAAAATCTGCAGATGAAGAGAAGCGTCAGTTTCTTACATGGGAAGTGAGGTTTAAAATTATAAAAGGCATTGCTCGAGGTCTTGTTTATCTCCATGAAGATTCTCAGCTGAAGATTATTCACCGAGACTTGAAGCCAAGCAACATCCTTCTAGATGCAGAGATGATCCCTAAAGTTGCAGATTTTGGGACAGCAAGGCTGTTTGACACCGATGAGACTCGAGCTGAAACAAAACGAATAGCCGGAACCCGGTAAAAACATATAATTCAACTTTGAAAACACATAAATATGCTCACCATCAATTAACGTCATTAGTTGCATATATGCAGTGGATATATGGCTCCCGAATATCTGAATTATGGGCAAATATCAGCTAAATCTGATGTATATAGCTTTGGTGTTGTGCTTCTTGAGATGATAAGTGGTCGAAGAAATAATAGCTTTGTGGGAGAAGGAATTGCAGCTTTTGTAAGATTTTTTCTCATATCAGTCTTCTTGGTCCTTCCTCTCGTATCCTTCAATAAAAATATTTATTTTCTTTGTTCAGGCATGGAAGAGATGGGTTGAAGGAAGGCCTGAGATCATAATTGATCCTTTATTGGTAGAGAAGCCGAGTGATGAGATCATTAAGTTGATCCAGACTGGTCTGTTGTGTGTTCAACAGAATCCGACAAAGAGGCCAACCATGAGCACTGTTATAGTTTGGCTTGGCAGTGAGACAATCACCATTCCTTTACCTAAGGCTCCTGCTTTCACAAGTATTCATTCTCTATATGAAGATTGTACAATGTCAATGAGCAATGTTTTAACAGAATTTAGTTGTCATTGAGTTACAAATTCTTAATCTATATGTTGTTTTTAAGGTAGTACTAAATGTTCTAATTGTATTAAATTCAGTAAGAGTAGCAAAAAGTATGAGTCAATACAATCCTAAGTTCAAGAAACCTCTAGAGAGAAAAGATTGCATCGGCAGTAGCTGAATAGGGATTTTTAGTCGTGTTCATGGGCGAACGTACGTTGAACAAGAAGGGGGCAGTTGCCCCCACTGAATTGAAATAAATAGTTCTTAATATGAGCAAATTTTATAGTGAATGCTTGTGTTATCGATTGTTTTTTTTTTCTTTATACATATTTGTTTTTATTTTTAGTCTATTAAATACTTTTCAGCATGTATAATCATATCTTTTATTTCCATATATCTAAAAGCTGCGCGATTTAATTGCCTTTAATTCCCAACTGACAAATAATTATCATTTATTCAAAAAAAAATTGTTTCTTTATTGCATAATTTTTTTTTTTTTAGTATGGAAACACCAATTTTTGTTCTTATCTCTAAAAACAATTACATGATCTACATGCCAATGATTAATTGCTTTAGCATATTTGTAGTATTTTTGGTACCATATTTTATTTACTAGTTTTAACTTTATATTGAATTACTGTTGTTTAAAATGTAAATTACAGCTCAAATATTTTTTTTAATTATGATTATTATGGTTTTATACTTTTTTGAAAATGATATACTGATATTAAATTAGTTAAAAGTTAATATATATATAAAACATTATATGCCCCCACTCAGAAAAAATTCTAGATCCGCCACTGGTCGTGTTGAACATTTCCTACTTTTGAAAAGGGATTTTTAGTCGTTGTTTTGAAACAACGCAGTGGTAAGGATCATGGTCACCCGGCATCGTTTCATGTATCAACAAGTACTAACATGTGGCTTTTTTTTTTCTTCAGTGAATTTCATTCATAAAATTATACAACCGGAGATACATTGTTAGGATGCGTTGATGGAATACAAAGCTGGCAGGTACCATACCTCAAGAGACAAAAGCTACCAAATTGGTGAAGACTAGGAACATAAACATAAATTGAGGCCAAAAGAAACAAGAGACCACAACCAACACCATAACACTCCAGACGCCAACAAATGATATCGTTCAAATTACCCGAGAGCAACTTTCTATCTCAAATAAAAAGTTTAGTTGTAGTACTTAAGAATTGAATCCACAGGAAGCGTGAACATACAATATACTATAGAAATCAAGATTAAGCTAAGCAAATAATTGTAAAAGCAGTAAATAAAGCAACAAATAAGTAATGAGTTGGTTGTGAGATATATGAAAAAACAGCTAATCTTAGGGTTTCAGGCAATCAAAATTATAAGTTATACATGCTAAGGGTGTGTGATGAACCGTCATAGAATTCAAATGCAATAGTAAGATATCCAACTCTCGATGCAAATCAAATTAGATGACTTAGTCCTATGTTTTAGCTCTCGCATGCGAACAAAAATTGTGTGTTGATCGATACTACATAGTGTCGATCGATACTTCCTTAGACAATCATTAGCGTCCTAATCCATATGTTAACTAAACCATTTCTCGCATGTGCCTAACACCTAGCTCAAAAAAACTATTATCAGGTAATGAACCTACTTCAGTAGTTGTCAGTTATCCTAAGTTCAGAGTTCTAGTTAGCTACTCTAGAACACAAGCAATTAAATAAATTTTGTTGATAGATCCTAATAATTCATCCTAGCAGTTCTATGTTTCAGTAATTCATTTAAACCCTAATAGAACCTAAATATAATAAAGAGAACTATTCAAACATGATCAAAGCAAGCATAATGATAACACAATGATAGTCTGAATAAATTGCATAAATACAATAATGTAGAAAAACTGGAGTTTCAATACAAAATCTTTGAAGGAGTACTTGATCTTCTCATCAAAAGCTACTAATAAAAGCCCTAAGTAAATATGGTGTGGTAAAGATGTGTAAGGTGGTATGTTGCCTAAACAATGACAAAACCTATATATATATATATAAGGTATAAAGTCGGCCACGAGCATTCTGGTAATATGTGAAACTTCTGGGCTTGAGTCGATCTTGAATCAAGTCAGGCCCGTCTACTTGCGCGGGTGTTGAGCGACATTAAGGAAGTACTGTCGATCAACGCTTCTTCTAAATCTCGGCTCTGACTTTGATTTCTTGAACAACTAAGAGTTTTCTCATCCATGAGCTCTGAAATGCTCCATAATCTCCATATTGCTCCAATAAATAAACTCCAAGCACAATAAATAGATTTAAAAAATAACTTATAGTATGACTGAACCTGGTAAATTTCATAGTATTACTATCCATCTCCTTATTATTAGCCTCTCTCCTTAGATGCTTGAGAACCTTGTCCTTCTTCCTCATCCCTATAGGAACATTTCCCTCAGTAGCCTGCTCAATGATGATAAGCTCTGGTGCATCATACTTTGGACGTAAACCAAAGTTTAGGTGCTGGTTGCTGATCAATGTCAACCGTTGGTCTTGCTTATGCCTGTGACGAGTGTCGATCGACATAAAGCCGGTGTCGATCGATGCTTACAAATTGTACTTGATACATCAAAGGGGCAGATGGTTGTCGATCGACGTCTGTAAAGTGAAGATCGCTGGTCGCTGTCTCACACGATCCTACGGATTCGACATGGAGTGTCGATCGCTGCTTAGCTGATGGTGTCGATTGGCACCAATGCGAGCTGCCGAAAGACATGGAACTTTCGACCTGAAAGTCCCCTTCTTGGATCATTTCATGCTTCACCACTTGCTAAAAGTCATCATCTATGATGGACCTCACTTGTTACTTCTGTCCAACCTCGCTTTTTCCTTTAATCAACGCTTCCTGTCTCTTCACAGCTTCACTAGTTTGAACCACCCGGGTCTTCAGCTTCTTCACATGGGTGCTGAAAGCTTCAAACTTATCATTCAAGTTGGTGTACACATCATCTATCTTCCCACTGAAATCCACTGTCAACTTCTGATCAATCATTGCTTCTATTTTGCTTCCTTGAGTTGTTGGTGCAAGACTCTGGCAACAAGAGGCTTCATAGTTCCTCTTGTTGCTATATAGTTTTTGGTACTGTGAACATTGGTTGTAATTACTCCTTTGACCAGTGCCATACGAGTTCCTATTTCTCCTCTGATTCACAAACCTCTGATTCTGAAAACTAGTACCACTGGTGTAGTTCACATCCTCCTTGTCGCCCTTATCACTGGCGGTATCAACAACCTCTACATCTTCTGTAAAGCTAACCTGTTTCTTGAGAAGCTTATGAACACTGTCCATCTTTTCCTTAACTTCATTCATCTACTCATTTCCTAAGCTGGCAACCAAATTTTTCCTCTCAAAATCAGTGATTTTGGTGCTATTGCTAGACGCCAAGTTCTCTATAAGCCTCACAACTTCTTATGAAATCCTAGTGTTGAAATTTCTCTCACTAACTTTGTCTAGAGCAATCTAGTAGACCAAAGTGATGCCTCTGAAGAAGGTACTAAAAATCTGTACCTCACTGAACCCATGGTATGGACAGTCTCTCTGATATTAATTGAATCTGATCCCTGAGCTTCGGAAAGACTCGGTAGGCTCCTGTATGAATGCATCAATCATGTTCTTCAAGTCCTTATATTGTGCATCCTCAAAGAAATCACGTAGGAAGACGTTTTTGATGTCAGTATAGGATGTAAGAGATCTTGGTGGTAACTGATTAAGCCAGTACGAAGCATCTCCAACAAGTGAGTACTTGAAGAGCTTGCAGAGAAGGTAGTCCTCATGAACTCCACTGGCTTTGATAGAAGATACTAGATCCTTGAACCACTCCAGATGGTCTATTGGATACTCATGTGGGTGACCATGATAAGATGTATGTCCAACGAGTGTAAAGTAAGCATGCTTCAACTCAAAATTATGCCTCTGAAAAATAGGAGGACGAATTGCAGATCTGTTAGCGCAGTATTGATCTGGATGGTTGTAATCAGCCAACGTTCAAGGTCGAGCAGCCTGGTCATTCTCATCAGCTACAGCCTGAGCATTGACTGCAACATTCTCAGCATTAGCAGCTTCTAGAACAGCTGGTTATGGATCAGGGATTACAGCTCCCTGATCATCCAGTCTCTAACCTACTGCATTACACATATGACCTTCAGGGTCATGCAAGTCTTCTTTCTTATCCCTTATTAGCACAAGAGTCGCAAACATGTTGGTTGTTCGTGGATTGTTGTTGTTCGACGCTTGAGAGGTTTCGATTGCTGCTTACTCCCAAGATGTGTCGATCGACGAAGAAGAGGTGTCAATCGATGCTGCTCGCTTCTCTTTCTGGATCAAACGTTCAAGCTGTGCAGGCTCTAAGAATAAAAGCTATTTTTCCTTGTTGCTTCTGGTACTGCTAGGCATGCACCTGAAAGACACAAACATTTTTTTTTTGTAAGTAACTAAAACATAAATAAAAACCTAGGACTAAACCTATTAATCAAGTCTAATGGCGAATCTAATGCTCCCCAACAACGGCGCCAAATTTGATATCACTCAAATTACCCTAGAGCAACTTTTTCTCTCAAATAAGAGGTTCAGTTATAGTGCTTAGGGATCAAATCCACATGGAACATAGGCACACAATAAACCAATAGAAATCAAGATTAATCTACGCAAATAATTATAAAAACAGTAAATAGTAGTAAACAAGTAATCAATTGGTTGTGAGATACATGAGAAAATAGCTAGAATTGGGGTTTCAAGCAATCAGAGTTATGAATTATAAATGCTACGAGTGTGTGATGGACCGTCCTAGAACTCAAATGCAATACTAAAATATCCAGCTCTCGCTGCAAGTTTAATCAGATGGCTAAGTCCTATGTTCCAAATCTTGCATGCGAACAAGGAATGAGTGTCGATCGATACTACAGAGTGTCGATCAATACTTCTTTAGACAATCATTAATGTCCTCATCAATATGTTTACTAGGTTAACTAAAATAACTCTCGCATGCGTGTAACAACCTAGCTCAGCAGAATTATTATGAAGTAATTAACTTACTTTCGTAGTTGCTAAATATCCTAAGTCCAGGGTTCTAGTTAGCTACTATAGAACACAAGCAATTAGATCAATTTTGTTAAACGATCTTAATAACTCACCATAGCAGTTCTATGTTTCAGTAATTCATCGAAACTAATAAACCCTAAATCTAAAACAAAGAGAACTACTTAGGTATGATCAAGGCAAGCATAATGATAGTCTGAATAAATTCCATAAATAGGAAAAACTGGAGTTCTAAGAAATCTCTGAAAGAGTTCTTGATCTTTTCTTCAAAAGCTACTAATAAAAAAAGCCTTAAGTAAATATGCTGTTGTAAAGATGTGTAAGGTGGTATGTTTCCTATACAATATCAAAACATATATATATATATATATATATTAGGTGAAAAATTGGCCAAGGACATTCTGATAATATGTGAGACTTTTGGGCTTGAGTCTTTCTTGAATCAAGTCGGGCACGTCTACTCGCGCAGGTGTCGACTGATACTAAAGAAACAGTGTCGATCGACGCTTCTTCTAAATCTTGGCTCTGACTTTGATTTCTTGAACATCTAAAGTTTCCTCATCCATGAGTTCTACAATGCTCCATAATTTTCATATTGCTCCAAAACATGTATGGACCTGAAAAGATTATAAATAGACTCCAAAATGTATATGAATTATCATTTATATGAAAATATTTTTTTAGAATTTGGATAATTTTATTATTGTTAATTTTAATCACTTATCTATCAAATAAAATTTATTTTTGAAAAATCTTTTTGGCTAATTTATATTTTTAATTCATTAAGGTATAAACAATATTAACCATTTTAACTTTTAATGTGAGAGCTCAAATATGAAAAATCACTTTGCAAATAATAGTATAAATTTTTTATGTATTTTAATATATAATAATAATTATTTACTAAACCAGGAAAAACATAAAGGTAAATTTGTAGTTAACCTTATGAGTACTTAACCAGCTTCCAAGTTAATTCCTCGTAAATATATTCAAGGACTTTACGTGTCTTCACAGTAAATTCATCGTAAACGTTTACTAAGAACTAGCATCGAAGACATAATTTCCTCGTAAAACTTACGTGTAATTTACGACAAGACTTTCCGTGTACTTTACGAGGATGTATCCCTTGTAAGTTTAATACGGCTTTACGAAAAGTGTATTACATGTGATTTACGATGAAACGTTGTCGTTGAGAGTTTACGACGATTTAGCTATGAAAAGTGTGTTACGACGGAGTTATAACGAAGAAATGCTTATCTTGGTTAATTCCTCGTAAAGCTTTGTTTACGAGGAATTAACCACTATATACGTAGTCGTAAACCTTATGTTTTCTTGTAGTGAGTACTTTAAAAATCGAAGCGAGTATGGATCAAGTAACAGATATAAGGCAAGTAACGAATATTTGTGCGCTGCCTTACCTTTTCTATAAGTATGAATCATGCTATGTCCCAACAATCTTGTATAAGGGCCCAAACCTCAGTCAAGCCCACAGAATCAAGTCGCCAACGGTCGTCCCTCTCCCGCTGTACCTGCAAGTAAGACAAAGACCGTGGAGCTCTTTAACAAGTTTGATACCCTCTTATCCGTTAGTGAAGAAAGGTGAACCTTTCAGCTGTCTACCCTAGATGACATTATTCTAGATTGTTACTAGGATGACTATAAGATGAGGTTGTAATATGTTAGGGAAAGGTTAATGAGAAAAGGTCTTATTCAGTCTACATCCTCTGTTTTACTCTGTTCCTTACATGGTATCAGAGCCATAGAAACCCTAACAGGTAGTTATGGCAGATCCACTAAACACGTATCCATTTCCTAGTAACATCCACATCCTAAGCTCGGTTACCTTGAAGCTTAAGGAAGGCAACTATATCCTTTGGAAAATTCTAATCTCTACTGTCAAGCCATACACTAATTGGTTTCGCCAATGGAGGTGTCACGCCTCCGGAGCCAACAAAAACGGAGGTCGTAAACGAAGTTATCATTCAGACACCCAACCCTTTGTACGAATCCTGGTTCTGCACCGATCAACTCGTCAAATCCTGGTTATTTGGAACTCTATCTGAAGAGGTTTTGGGCTATGTCCATAATCTCACTACTGCTCGTGACATCTGGATCTGTCTCTCCGAAAATTTCAACAAGAGTTCTCTTGCTCGACAGTATACACTGCGCCGGAACCTTCAGCTGCTCAGAAACAAAGGGAAAGCTCTTGCCTTCTATGTTCGAGAGTTCAAGACTTTATGTGACTCTCTCAGCTCCATTGGGAAACCTATTGATGAGTCTATGAAGATCTTTGGGTTTTTCAATGGGTTGGGACGCGAGTATGATCCGATAACAACGGTGATTCAAAGCTCTCTGACCAAGTTTCCGCAACCTACCTTTAATGATGTAGTTTCTGAATTTCAGGGATTTGAGTCGAAGCTAAGGTCATATGAAGGCAATGAAACTGCCACCCCACAGCTCACCTTTACATCTCAGACAACTCAACAAAATCAAGGTGACAAAACAACAACTCCGAGTTACAATCCTAACTACAGAGGCCGTGGGAGAAGCTCCTTCAGAGATACAGGGGGTTATACATCAAGAGGACGTGGATTTGTTCAACATCAGTCACAACCCAATGCTTCTGGAGAACCCCCAGTCTGTCAGATCTGTGGGAGAACAGGACACACGACACTCAAGTGTTACAACAGGTTCGACAACAACTATCAAGGCAGTGCCTACACTCTGGTTCGCGTTGATGAGTCCGGAAGAGAATGGTATCCGTATTCTGGAGCTTCAGTTCACGTCACCTCATCGCCACAAAACCTGCAAACTGCTCATCCCTATGAAGGAAGTGATTCTGTAATGGTGGGTGATGGAGCTTACTTACCAGTTACTCATGTTGGCTCTACAGCTATTGCTACTCCCTCAGGTAACATCTGTCTTAATGAAGTGTTGGTTTGTCCAGATATAAAGAAATCCTTATTATCTGTCTCCAAGCTTTGTGAAGATTACCCGTGTGGAATATTTTTTGATGTTAACCATGTATATGTGATTGATATACCGCATCAGAAAGTGATAGCAAAGGGATCCAGAAGTAGTGGACTATATAAGTTGAAGAGTACAGAGCTGCATGCATTCTACTTGAATCATCAAGTGTCAGCAAGTCAGGAAGTGTGGCATCACATATTAGCTCACACCAGCTATCAAACTCTTCAACACCTCCATAGTAGCAAGGCGATTTCTATGAATAAAAGCAAGACTTCCTCTACCTGTTAGCCCTGTCAAATGGCAAAGAGCAGTCGTCTGCAATTTTTCTCTTCTACTTCCTTAGTCACGGAACCTCTAGGATGTATCCACTGTGATCTCTGGGGTCCATCTCCTGTTGTGTCTAACCAGGGGTTTAGGCTTTATGCTGTCTTTGTTGATGAATACTCTCGCTATTGTTGGTTCTATCCTCTTAATAATAAAGCAGAGTTCTTCTCAGTCTTTGTGGGTTTTCAAAAACTAGTAGAGAACCAATATGTAAAGAAAATAAAAATCCTACAAACAGATGGTGGAGGCGAGTTCATGAATAACAAACTGAGACGGCATCTGGTTGACAGTGGCATCCAACATCGAGTATCATGCCCCTACACACCCCAACAAAATGAGATTGCAGAACGCAAACATAGGCATCTAATTGAACTTGGATTGGCCATGATGTTTCAAAGCCATATGCCTCTTCAATATTGGGTTGAAGCCTTCTATACGGCTTCCTATGTCACCAACCTCCTTCCTACTATGTCCAGAAACAACAAAAGCCCGTCTGAGATAATGCACAGCAATACTCCTCAGTATGATCATCTAAGGGTCTTTGGTTCAGGATGTTATCCCTGCCTTCATCCTATTACTGAGCACAAGTTCGAACCTCGGTCCCTGCTATGTGTCTTTCTTGGATACAGTCCTCAGTACAAAGGTTATCACTGCCTGTATCCTCCTACTGGGAAAGTCTATATCTCCAGGCATGTCATCTTTGAAGAGTCCTCCTTCCCATTCAAAGATCAGTATAAACACCTAGTTCCTCAGTATGCAACGAGTCTGCTGCAGGCCTGGCAAAAAGTTACTACTTCATCAGACCCACCAGTTCCTGATCAAATATCAAGAGTACTTCCTCCTCCAACTCAAAATACTCCACCTGAAGCAGCAACACCTATACCACAAGATCATGAACCAGAAGTTGATATAAACGTTGATGATCCAAAGATTCCAGCGCCAGCTGTTGAAGATCAGCATCTGAATCAACATCCTATGAGGACTCGTGCCAAATCAGGTATACAAAAGCCAAACACAAGATATGCGCTGCTAACATCAAAGCTTGATCCCAGGAAGCCACGAAATATCAGAGAAGCGATGGAACACCCGATGTGGAACAATGCAGTCACATAAGAGATAACAAAGATACACATGCTCCACACTTGGACCTTAGTTCCAAAGACACCTGAGATGAATATAGTCAGCAGTAAATGGGTCTATACAGACAAGATCAATCCTGATGGTACAAGAGGAACACCGAAAGCACGTCTTGTCGCCAAGGGATTCAAACAAGAAGAGGGACTTAATTATCTCGAGACCTTCAGCCCGGTGGCAAGGACAGAAAAAATACGACTGATGCTGAACATAACAGTGGCAAAAGACTGGTCTATACGACAACAAGATGTATCGAGTGCGTTTCTTCATGGTGAGTTATCTGAACCAGTTTACATGTATCAACCTGATGTTTTTGTTGATCCACAGAAACCTGATCATGTGTGCCGCTTAACGAAAGCTCTGTATGGTCTCAAGCAGGCCCCTCAGGCATGGTTTGAAACTTTTAGCAGTTTTCTCATCGATTTTGACTTCACTTGTAGCAGAGCAGACCCATTGTTATTCACTTATCATCAGAAGGAGAAAACACTGGTACTCTTGATATACGTTGATGATATCTTACTTACAGGAAGTGATGATGACCTGGTAAAAGAGCTGCTAGTGGCACTAAATGCAAGATTTGCTATGAAAGACTTGGGGTCTCCAAAATACTTTCTTGGAGTTGAAATGCAACAATATGTCAATGGGATCTTTCTCCACCAGCAAGCCTATGCACGGGACATTCTACACTGAGCATCGATGTCTGACTGCAACCCAATGCCCACTCCTCTACTTGTCACCATCGAAGATCATCAGTCTGAATTATTTGAGGAACCAACTTACTACAGAAGCTTGGCTGGAAAACTCCAATACTTGACAATAACCAGACCCGACATCCAGTATGCTGTCAACAAAATCTGGCAGCGTATGCACACACCTACTATCTCTGATTTCAGTCTGCTGAAGCGAGTACTACGCTACATCAAGGGTACTCTTCACTTGGGTCTTCACATCAGAAAGGAAAGCAGTCTTGAACTGTCTGCGTACTGCGACAGTGACTGGGCAGGTTGCAAGGAAACAAAGAGATCGACCACTGGCTTCTGCACCCTACTCGGTCCGAATCTCATTTCATGGTCTGCTAAGAGACAACCTACAGTATCAAAATCATCTACGGAAGCAGACTACCAAACTCTCGGTTCAACAGCTCAAGAAATCGCGTGGCTCTCATATCTGCTTCGTGACCTTGATATCACACAGCCTAACTCCACTGTGTTACTATGCGACAACTTATCTGCGGTTTACCTTAGTGCTAATCCTGCTCTCCATAACCGGTCCAAGCACTTCAACACGGACTATCACTATATAAGAGAGCAGGTTGCACTAGGTCTCATTGAAACTCGTCACATTCCAGCTGCGTTACAGATTGCGGATGTCTTCACAAAGCCGTTAGCTAAGAAACAATTTGTAGACTTGAGAGCCAAACTTGGAGTTGGAGATTTTCCCACCTCAAGTTTGAGGGGGAATGTAAGTATGAATCATGCTATGACCCAACAATCTTGTATAAGGGTCCAAACCTCAGTCAAGCCCACAGAACCAAGTCGCCAACGGTCGTCTCCCTCTCCCGCTGTACCTGCAAGTAAGACAAAGACCGTGGAGCTCTTTAACAAGTTTGATACCCTCTTACCCGTTAGTGAAGAAGGGTAAACCTTTCCAGCTGTCTACCCGAGCTGTCATTATTCTAGATTGTTCCTAAGATGACTATAAGATGAGGTTGTAATATGTTAGGGAAATGTTAATGAGAAAAGGTCTTATTCAGTCTATATCCTCTGTTTTACTCTGTTCCTTACATTTTCCACCTTTCTATCATATTTTAACCAACTCAATTTAGGATTGATAAAATTATAAATTATATATAATACTAATTTATAGAGTTTTTACTTTATTTTGCTCTATACACTCTCATTTAAATAATTTTAAAATAGTTTATTAAGTGAATATAAACTACAATTTCAATCTGAGTCAATTATTGGCTTATTTTGAAAACTCTAAAAACCTAAACTATATGCAATATTGTTTTTCCACATTTGCCGTCTAGAGTAATTACAATCTGCAATAACTGTTTTTTACATCAACCTGCAATAACTTACGTAATCAAATTTAGTTATTTTCGTAATAATACCTCACATAATAAAAGTTATACATATACAATTTATTAAACCTATTAACTGGTATTAAGATTCTTCTAAGACAGCAAAATGATTTCATAGAAATATTTGTTTTGTTGGTTATTATATTCCAGTCTAATTATTCTGACCATCTTAAATATGAATAATAGAATAAACTTTTTTCTTAAAAGAAAAAAGAATATAGTATTAAGAGTCCCTCTTAATTTAATATATACATTCAAATTAATCCTGCCTAAATATATAAATTCGAATATATTTCAATAATTATTTTTATCAGAAATTAATAACATGAACGTTTTCTTTACGGTGGATACGTAAAAAGGACATGAACGTTTTGTTTACGAAAGGATCCATAAAAACAAGGCTGGGAATTTTTTAGAACCTAGGTCAGAGAGGATCTACAAAAACTTCGCTGCTCGGATAGAAGAGCGCCAGATGCAGCTCACACAGCAGTCCCGACGGGGTACCCATCACGTTATCCCCTTTTGAAGTGGATAAAATTTATGAGGAGATACTACTATATTTTTTTGTTTATTATTCATTAAATCTAATATATTATTACTATATATAAAATATTAATTTCTCTTTTTTAGACGACCCCTAAGAAAAACGAACGGACTTTGGGAATAGTATCAGTTAACGATGTCCCAAGGGCGACATCGTCTTATTCCCTGAGACGGGATGATGAGACTGCTCGGTTGCATTCTGATTTACTTTGACGCAAGCTTGGTTGGATTTCCTCGAAGATCTTCTCGATGTAATTGCGGTTCCCTAAGAAAAAGGGACAGACTTTGAGAATAGAATCAGTTAGCGATGTCTCAAGGGCGACATTGTCTTATTCCCAGAGACGGGATGATGAGACTGCTCGGCTGCGTTCTAATTTGACTTTGATGCAAGCTCGGTTGGATTCCCTCGAAGATCTTCTCGATGTTATGGCGGTTGGAAATCCAGAAATGCAGAGGCTGTTGCAGATTAGATGGCCCACTTTTGGGATTCCACATACACTCTCCACGGAGGAGAAGTTAGAGAGGAGGACAAGCGCCAAATACTTTCCGGACCTTGGCAACCACCAGCTAGCTTTTTTTAATTTTTCGTTTTTGTGTTATGAATTTAAAACTTCAATATTTTTTTTAAAAAAATTCAGATTTTGCATTATTTTAAAATTTTATATATTTTTAAAATTTATCATAATTATTATTTTCTAAACCAGAAAAAGCACATAAAGGTAAATTTGTAGTTAAATTTATAAGTAATTAACCAGCTTCCAAGTTAATTCCTCGCAAATATTTTCAAGGAATTTATGTGTCTTCAGAAGTAAATTCACCGTAAACGTTTACTATAAACTAGCATTGAAGACACCTAATTTCCTCGTACAACTTACGTGTAATCTACGGCGATAATTTTTGTGTACTTTATGAGGATGTATCCCTCGTAAGTTTACTATGACTTTACGACGAAATGTATTATGTGTCATTTACGACAAAACGTTGTTGTTGAGAGTTTATGATGATTTAGCTTAGAAAAGTGTATTACGATGGATGTATATTGACGAAATGCTTATCATGGTTAATTCTTTGTAAAGCCTTGTTTACGACGAATAACCACGATATACATAGTCTTAAACCTTATGTTTTCTTGTAGTGAGTACTTGAAAAATCGAGACGAGTACAAATCAAGTAATGGGTATAAGGCAAATAATAAATATTTATGCCTAGTCTTACCTTTTCCACCTTTCTATCATATTTTAACCAACTCAATTTAGGATTGATAAAAATTTATTAAATTATATAATATTAATTTATAAAGTTTTTACTTTATTTCTCTCTATTCACTCTCGTTTAAATAATTTTAAAATCATTTATTAAGTGAATCTAAAGCTACAATTTCAATCCGAATCATTTATTGGCTCATTTTAAAATGTCTAAAACCTAAACTATATGCAATATTGTTTTCCCACATTTTCCCTTAAGTAATTACAACCTGCAATATCTGTTTTTTTACATCAACCTGCAATAACTTACGTGATCAGATTTAGTTGTTTTCGTAATAATAACTGACATAATAAAAGTTATACATATACAACTTATTGGACCTATTAACTAGTATTAAGAGTCTTCTAAGACAGCGAAATCATTTCATAGGAATATTTATTTTGTTAGTTATTATATTCTAGTTTGGTTATTCCGACCATCTCAAATATAAATATTAGAATAAACTTTTATCGTAAAAGAAAAAAGAATATAGTATTAAGAGTCCATCTTAGTTAAATATATACATTCAAATTAATCCCGCCTAAATATATAAATTCAAATATATTTCAATAATTACTTTTATCAGAAAATTAATAACATGAACGTTTTCTTTACGGTGGATACGTAAAAAGAAAAAGAACGTCTTGTTTACGGTGGATACGTAAAAAGAACATGAACGTTTTCTTTACGGTGGATCGTAAAAAGGACATGAACGTTTTGTTTACGGTGGATACAAAAAAGAAGAAGAACATGAACGTTTTCTTCACGGTGGAAAGACTACCACAAAAAATCCCGCAATTGGGCATACAAAGAGTTGACCAAAACGTTTACTTAAATTTCAATGTATCTGAATAGTACGCATATGTTTTAAATACGTCATCAAACAGTAAATAAAAAACGGAACACAAAATTTTAATATCTATTAAGCCATTGAATCTTGCACATTTGGACAAAACCACTTTTTATCAAAAGAAAAGTATTGTCTAAATATCAGATAGTATTTGTCATCACGTTCAAGTTCCAATTTTTGATATCCACGAAACTATTTTGAAGAACTGGTGTCCACAAAAGACATATCCGTTCTGTTTTAATAATCAACACATACTTTCAGCCCTATCATAGAATCAATAAAGGGAAATTTTCCAAAATATCACATTATTGAAGTTTATCATTAAAAAGCGTCTCAAAGGATATTCCTCAAAATATCATATATGAAATAAATAATGACTAAATTACTCCAACAATAAACCTTATTTTAACTCCAACTCTTAAATACTAAACTCTAGATCCTAATCACTAAATCTTAAACCAAAATATTATATAATATTTTTTCATTCTAAAACAAATGCTATATTTTTGTGTTATTTCTAGGATAAAATTTTGTTTTAAAAGAAATAAATGAGAATGTTTCTCAATAAAAGAAGAGCTCTATAAATATAACAATTTTCTAACTCTCAAAGACGTACATTAAAAGAAAAAGTTGTTATCTTACATAAAAAATATGGGGAGTTTCCATGCTTTGATGATCATGAAATAGTTTGAATACCATACAAACCGGGTCGCCATATGGCGATCCCGACCCATATAGCCCCGGTCGCCATATGGCGATCTGGACTCGCACAGACCGGGTCGCCATATAGCGACCTCAGTTCGCCAAGTCTGGGTCGCCATAAGAAGACATGTGCCTCCTCTTCGTATTCCTCTCCGAGTCGCAATCAAAATAATCTTCTTTTTGTTTCAATCGGTGTTTCCGTTGAGATTTTATGGTAAAAACAAGTAAGACTGTGAATACAGCCCCCAGGTCGCCATATGGCGACCTAGATCACTCCCTCTAGCTCCTCTCTCGAAACTTGATAAAATGTCTTTTGTTTCGTCTCGATCGGAGTTACCGTTGGAACTTTACGATAAAAACCGCGAAGAATCGTTTTTAGTATGAAGTTCAAATCGATCGTGTAAAACGGCAACGGTTGGCTTAAACTCCAAAGTTTCCTAAGCTATACAAGAAGTTTGAACTCATGCTTGAAGTTGACGTCGTATCAAAATGGTCATTCGGAGAAAACGGAAAAACGCTCAAAGTCGGCAAAACAGCCCAAGAGGCCTAAAACGCAACTAAAAGGCTCGCTTACGTTTTCATACGAAACCAATTCCAGCGGTGTTACGACGGTCTTGTCTTTATTCACGTAAAGATAAATATTGAGAAAAGAGAACATAAATGCAAAGTTTCCAAAGATAACCATGAAGATCAAGAAGAAAAAGGAATATTCCCAAAGTGATAAACTCGACCAAGGGCAGAAAAGGAAGAGCAAAACCGCCTTGAAAACGAGTATATAAGAGAAGGAGAGGCTGGAGACAAAGGGACATAACTTTTAGCATTCATAGCAAACTTAGAACAATATGCATTTATTTCTGTTTTTGATATCAAGCTACTACTTGATTAGAAATTCGCAGTCTTAGGTTATTAGAATTAGGATCTCGCCAACAGCTCTTATGGCCAAGACTCTTTCTTACTTGTAAACGCTTAAACAAAAATTCAGAATAAGATTTCTTTTACTCTCCTTTAATTATATTCAAATTCTTCGCTATTTCATTTGTTCTCATCGTTTGATTGTCTCGTGTTTGGTTTAAAGCAAATTATCCGGGATCTCCTCGGAAAGTAAGGGTTTCCTAACTTCCTAAAGTTTAACAGAAATCGATAGTGCGAATTTCGGTTCCCACAGTTTGGCGCTAGAAGGAGGGGGATACTACGGATTAATCTTTCTAGCAACCACAGAACGCCCAGTCAAGCATACCAGCCAACGACATCAGCAACCAACAGCCTCACGATGACTCGAGTCGTGACAACGTTGACAACACTACTGTGACCAACATTTCCGCGGTTAACACTGGGCCCAACACCGCGGCGGACGAGGAGATGAATAAACTAATCTCCGCCTATGAAAAAAGGGAGGAAGAGCAAGATAAGCTCATACAAACCGAGTCGCCATATGGTGACCCAGACCCACACAGTCCGGGTCGCTATATGGCGACCAGGACTCGCACAGACCGGATCGCCATATGGCGACCTCAGCTCGCCAAGCCTGGGTCGCCATAAGGCGACCTGTGCCTCCTCTTTGTATTCCTCTTCGAAACCAAATTTGTAACATTGTTGAATGTCAACATATCATGCTTCGCCACTCTACTTTGCAGTGAATACTTTCGACACAAGTTCCCTTTCCAATTTCCTGAGTATACAAAATAGTACACTACAAAAAATTATAGACCTAACGATGAACATTTGCGAGGAATATGTGATGTCGTAAATTTACGATGATCTAACAACGATATTATAAGGAAAAGGGAATTTTTTGTAACTCAAAGTAAATTTACGAGGACAATATTTTATCATAAAAACATGTAACTTTATGACGACTCTATGACGTAAGAGAACTTTTGTCGTAAATCGGTTGTAAAATAACAACCAGTTTAAGAGGAAAGGATTTACAATTATTTAACAATGTATTTATTAGTAAATGTGAATGGTAGGTGAAAATGTGTTGTAGTTGATTATACCTAACTAATTTTCTCGTAAACTTGTTATTATAATGATGTAAAAGACTTTTTTCGTTATAAACAGTGCTACCAATGACGAAAATTTCCTATATATATGTCATTCTCTTGAAAACGAATGACATAAAAAGAGAATCTAAAAACGTGAAAGATAAACAAAAAAATGCTTGACGATGGCAATATTTACGAGTTAAGGAGTTGGATGTATATGCACAAGGATTATGACGGGAGAGTGCTGAACGAATTTCTCAACAGTATGTAGATATTCATGTAGCAGCCTGGTTGTACACCAATCACCTAGAAAAACAGTAAGATGTTATGTGCTTGTCAGAAATATAAGAATGCAAAATCTGCATGTAGTGAAATTGTATGAAACCATTTAGTAAATAAAATTTTTACACAACATACTATGTTTGGTTTCAACATGTAGATGGTTGTGGTGGGAATGAAGCTAGTAGTAATAATAATAATTTGAAGGATGCTAATGAAAATAGTGAAAAATCAATTCATTTGCATTAGAAGAAGTAAATTGTATATTATGATAAAGTTCACCAGATATTTACAAATGCATTTTAGAAACTACTGCAGCAATAGCAGATTAAGTTGGAAATGTTGAAAAACATAATTTGGATGATAAAATATTTTTTTTTATGAAATGTTGGATGTTATGAATCAGCTAAACTACACTGGTTGTAAAGAAAGTCTCTCTAAATTATCGTTAACAGATATTAAAATTATAATTAACTTGAGAAATACATGGATGCATGAGCCGATTTTTACATAATATATGCGAGAAAACAACGTATAACAAAAAGTAGTTAATGCATTAATAGTTATTATAATGTCTTTTAAACGTATTTTTGACTTATAAATGAAAATAAAGCTATTTTAACGCTAATTTATAATAAAAAGCTATTATATTGTTTTTATGAATTACCTTTTTAAAATATATTTTATATAATTTATAAATAAATGATTAATGAAGAAAAAAATGATGAAGCATTATCTAAACTTTTCATAATTGTTACAATTAATTACTATAAATGATTATGTATAATATTATATGGATTATTTGGAAATTGATATTAATTGGTTTTAGGATTACTTTTTAACTTGATTACAAGAAAAAGATTAAAAATTATCAAATTATAATATTTTTTTCTTTATCTTCACATATGACTTACATCTAAGTAAAGTCACTTAATTGACTTCTTACTAAATACTCCCTCCGTTTCAAAATGTTTCATGTTCTAACATTTTCACACTTATTAACAAAACATATAAAGTTTTAGTTACCAATACATTAATTTTCGTAATTAACTATTCCTCATAATTTTTAACCAATAGAATTTTAATAAATATAATTATATTTTTTGAAGTTTTACAATTTATAATCTAAAACATGAAACTTTTTGAAACGGAAGGAGTACATAGCATGATAATTATTTTTAGCAGAAAATTAATATATAGCAAGTTATTTGCATTCCTTAAAGAAAGGTTGAATCTCAAGATCAATGGATGGTCGGGTAGGTGGCTAACAAAGGCCGGACCGAAAACTCTTATTAAAGCCATAGCTTTAGCGATATCCACTTATGTCATGTCGAGCTTTCTGCTTCCTCTTGTGATATGTGAGAAACTTGCAAGTGCAAGTGCACGATTATGGTAGAGTACAAATACACCTAAACGAGGAGTGCATTGGGCATCATGGGATAAATTGTGCAAACCGAAAGATGAGGGAGGCATAGGTTTCAGACTAATTCACGAATTTAACTTAGCTTTGTTGGCAAAAAAAAATGGAAGTTGATCCAATTTCCTGACTCTCTTCTTGCGAGAGTCCTTCGAGGGAGGTACTATCGTCTAAGCTCGCCTTTGCGAGTCACTAGATCTTATTCTACCTTGTATGTTTGGACGAGTCTACTGGCTGCAAGACCTTTACTGTCACTGAGGATTAGACAAATGGTACACGGGACACCAAATTCGTATGTGGGAAGATCCATGGATTTCTACTCTCCCTTCGAGACCAGCCATGCCGTCTGTCCCTGTAGCCCATCCACGAATGACAGTGGGTGACTTTATTCATGGATCGCCCAGAAAGTGGAATGTCGGGATGTTAGAGCAGTTTGTTGCACAAGAGGATTTACCTCTAATTTATAGCTTGGCCATAAGCCAATCCTATAGAGATGACAAATATAGTTGGGCTATACAAAAAGTGGGTTATATACCGTGAAATCTGGATATTGGTTGCGATAAATCTTTTACTGAGGGATCCTGAAGACATGGTAAATGAGCCGAGTATCAAAAAACTACAAGCCTTCGCTTGGAAAATCAATACTCGTCAAAAAATGGGACACCTAATATGGCAGATGGCTTTTGGTTATCTAGCTGTGGCGGGAAACCTAACACGTCGTCATATGCGATGTGGAGAAGATGATGAATCGGTGAACTACGTGATTTTTGAATGCTCACCGGCTCTACAAACTGGGGCCCTCCCATCAACACCATCATGTCCATAAGTTTTCCCAATATCTAGTGTGTACGCCAACCTTGATTTAAAGATCATCTACGTAACAGTACCAAGAGCACAAAACGGGAAGGTCAACTCCTTAGCCAAAACAGCGAGAGCATTTTATCGGAGTTTAATTTTTGTTAGTTATTCTATTTCGATCTGGATTCTCAGACTACCTTTTGTTTTAGAGTGATAGAGTAGCTGTTTTAGAGTGATAGAGTAGCTGTTTGAGGTTAAAAAAAAACAACGTTTTCTTTATGGTGGATACAGAAAAAGAATATGAACGTTTTCTTTACGGTAGAGAGACTACCACACAAAATCCAGCAATGCAATTGTTACTTAAATTTCAACATATCAGAATAGTACACATATGTTTTAAATACGTTTCAAAAAGTGAATAAAATACATCACAAATTTCAACATACCAGAATAGTACAAATGTAACAATTAATGTTCTAACCCTCGAGGAAGTACAAGAAAAAAAAACACTTGCTATGTCTACATTAAAAATGATGATCATCGTCGCTTCTTCTCTTCTTTTTGTCCTTCACACACTAGAAGTTGTTAATGGCGCCAACTGTTACGGAAGCTTAGCCGGCAACAGCAGCAGCTACGCTCAGAATCGCCAAAGTCTCTTCTCTACTCTTTCTTATAATATCCTCATTAATGGCGGATTCTACAACGCTTCACTCGGCCAGTATCCCAACAGAGTTTACGCTCTTGCCCTCTGCGCAAGAGGCTTCAGGCCAAACGCTTGTTTCAATTGTGTCGAAAAATTGGCCCTGGAAACACAAAACGACTGTCCAAACTACATGGACTCGTTCGTTTGGGGCGGTGACGATGAAGAGCTTGTTTCTTGTCTCGTACGTTCCTCAAACCACTCTTTTGGGAACCTCGAGATTAGTCCTCCTGTATTAGGGGTGAGTCCAGATCATATTGGGCCATTGATAAACAGGACCCTTTTCTTGCTACAATGGGAATCAACGGTTAATAAGACCTTCGAGGCTGCCACAAAAGCTGATACTTCCTCGGTACATAAGTACTATAGTGCAGTAACAGCCGAGTTCACAGCGTTTCCGTATGTTTACATGATGATGCAATGCACGCCAGACATAACTTCTCAAGATTGCAAGCAATGTTTGGAAGCTTGTCTGAAATACTTTAGAGAACAGTTTCGGGGAAGAACAGGGGGCATGGCTAATTTTCCGAGCTGTTATTTCAGGTGGGATCTATATCCTTTCAGTGGTGCTTTTGGTAATGTTACAAGAGTTCTTCGACCGCAGGATCAGCAAAAGGTGTGCTATATATCAGATAAGAAAGGTCAAACAAATGAGTTGCAGCATTGCTACAAAAATTTGTTAAGTATAAAAAAGAGTTTCTCAGACTAATAAGGGTTTAAAATTTGCAGGAAGAAGCAATCATTGGAGACATATGACGATAATTGTGGTTCTTACTTTAATAAATCTTTTAGTATTTATTTGTTTCTACAAATTTAATGCTCGGAGGAGAAAATTAAACAATGGGATAAATGGTACGTTCACCTTGTTTCTTGCTTCAGTCAAGCTTTCTGATATAGAGAGGAAGGATTATTTCTTTCCGTATTAGGTTGTCGTGCAGAATACTCTGATTCAGATGGTCAATTTATGTTAGGGTATGATCTTGGGATGATCTTATCGGCAACGGCTGACTTTTCGCCTGAAAGTAAGCTTGGACAAGGTGGATTTGGTACGGTCTATAAGGTAGTAATAACATTTTTCATAATAATATTATTGAGAACTTGGTCTTGAATGAGTAACAATTTTTGAGAAACGGTTTCAGGGTATATTACCAAACGGGAAAGAGATAGCTGTGAAGAGATTAACCAGAGGTTCAGAAGGAGGTATAGAGTTTAAGAATGAGGTTTCACTTTTGACAAGGCTCCAGCATAAGAATTTGGTTAAGCTTCTTGGTTTCTGTAACGAAGGAGATGAAGAGATTCTTGTCTACGAGTTTGTACCCCACTCAAGCCTTGACCGCTTTATATTCGGTAATTTTAAAAAGTCCATAATCTCTATGAAACATTCTAATGACAAGAGCCATAATTTTAAAAATCCTTATATATTAACTAGTGATCAACCCGCCCTACGGGCGGGGTATGCAAATAAATAGAAAATAATATATTTTAAATACTTAGTTTATTCTTCATAAATTATAACATTAATTTATATTTTTTTATTTCTTATTTCTTTAAAAAATATATATTTGTTTTTTCTTCTTATCTGAGATAGCTGAGCAGAATCATTAGACTAAGGACTGATAAGTAGTTTTAACAATCAAGTTCTTTTATCACTTCAAATGTACATTAGATCAGACTCAATTTAAGGTCATACTCGAAATTGCAACAAAATCTTCAAGACAATGCAACTGTTGTTGCAATTATGTTTACGTATAACACTTGATAGAACCATGAATCATTCAAGTTTGACTATTGATTATTAGAGTTCGCTAAATGAAAAACTCGTTCTAAATAACGTGTGAAAATATACTCAATGATGTTATTCATGTTGTACCTCAACTTCAGATAAATGTTTAATTTAGTTTTTTCATTTTTTAATTGTAGATTTATTTACTGTTTATTTTTTTTCTAAACTGTATCTTTACTTATTCTAGTTTTCTTGCTTTTATATCAAATGATAATATTGTGATAGATGTTTAATGTAATATTTCTATTTCATATATTGTAAATTTACTTATTATTTATATTGTCTTATATTATATATTTACTTATTAATTATTTTTGTTTCTTATATTGCAATATTTTGTTTCTTATATTGTATATTTACTTATTATTTATATTTTCTTATATTGTATATTAACTTTTTATATCAAATGATAATATTGTGATAGACGTTTAATGTATAATATATTGTATATTTACTTATTATTTATATTTTCTTATATTGTATTTAATTATTAATTATTTTTTGTTTTTAATAATAATGTCACATGACTTCTTTTAGAAAAAATATTTTATACTAATGTGGACACTTTTTGAAGCCTCAAATAATCCATTTTATTAGTATACTTTTATATCAATAATAATATTGTGATAGATGTTTAATATAATATTTATATTTCTTATATTGTATATTTATTTATTATTTATATTATTTATATTGTATATTTAATTTTTAATTTTTATATTGAATGATAATATTGTGATAGATGTTTAATGCAATATTTATATTTCTTATTGTATATTTACTTATTATTATTTTTTATATTGTAATATTTTTATTTCTTATCTTGTATATTTATTTATTATTTATATTTATGTTATTGTATATTTACTTTTTATATCAAATGATAATATTGTGATATATGCTTAATGTAATATTTCTATTTCTTATATTGTATATCTACTTATTATTTATATTTTCTTATATTGTATATTTACTTTTTATATCAAATGATGATATTGTGATAAATGTTAATGTAATATTTCTAATTCCTATGTTGTATATTGACTTATTATTTATATTTTCTTATATTGTATATTTCCTTATTATTTTTTGTGTTTTTAATAATAATGTCACATGGCTTTAGAAGAAAGATTTTATACTGATGTGGACACTTTTTGAAGCCTCAAATAATTCATTTTATTAGTATACTTTTATATCAATAATAATATTGTGATAGATGTTTAATATAATATTTTTATTTCTTATATTGTATATTTATTTATTATTTATATTGTATATTTAATTTTTATATTGAATGATAATATTGTGATAGATGTTTAATGCAATATTTATATTTCTTATATTGTATATTTACTTATTATTTTTTTTATTGTAATATTTCTATTTCTTATCTTGTATATTTATTTATTATTTATATTTATTATATTGTATATTCACTTTTTATATCAAATGATAATATTGTGATATATGCTTAATGTAATATTCTATTTCTTATATTGTATATCTACTTATTATTTATATTTTCTTATATAGTATATTTACTTTTTATATCAAATGATGATATTGTGATAAATGTTAATGTAATATTTCTATTTCATATGTTAATATGTATATTTACTTATTATTTATATTTTTTTATGTTGTATATTTCCTTATTATTTTTTGTGTTTTTAATAATAATGCCACATGGTTTTTTCTAAGAGAAAAATTTACGATGATATGGACCCTCACTGGAGCCCATGATAGTCCCTTTTAATAGTATAGATTCATAATTTATATAATCTTTAATATAAAATACAGCAAAACTATATATTTTGGAAAATATCTAACAGTAAAAATAGTAATTGAGTTATGAAAGTTTAAAACTATATATATATATGTATATATATATATATATATACAGGATTGTAGACAAGTTTTGAATAGGACAGCTTAATTCATTATATATAGTTTTTAGAAACTATTAGCAATAAAAATGTCTCTATCAAATCTGCAGATGAGGAGAAGCGTTCCCTTCTTACATGGGAAGTGAGATTTAAAATTATAGAAGGCATTGCTCGAGGTCTTGTTTACCTCCATGAAGATTCTCAACTAAAGATTATTCACCGAGACTTGAAGGCAAGCAACATCCTTCTAGATGCAGAGATGAACCCTAAAGTTGCAGATTTTGGGACAGCGAGGCTGTTTGACACGGATGAGACTCGAGCTGAAACAAAACGAATAGCTGGAACACGGTAAAATCATATCAATCAAATTTGAAGACACATAAATATGTTCACCATCTATTAACGTTATTAGTTGCATATATGCAGTGGATATATGGCTCCTGAATACCTGAAATATGGACAAATCTCAGCTAAATCTGATGTATATAGCTTCGGTGTTGTGCTTCTAGAAATGATAAGTGGTCAGAGAAATAACAGTTTTGAAGGAGAAGGAATTGCAGCTTTTGTAAGTTCCTTCACATATCAGTCTTCACATGTCTTCAATCCAATGTACAAAGTAAGAATATAACTTTTCCTTTGGTCCAGGCATGGAAAAGATGGTCTGAAGGAAATCCTGAGGTTATAATTGATCCTTTATTGATAGAAAATCCGAGTGTCCAGATAATTAAGTTGATCCAGACTGGTTTGTTGTGTGTTCAAGAGGATGTAACAAAGAGACCAACCATGAGCTCTGTAATGGTTTGGCTTGGTAGTGAGACCATCACCATTCCATCCCCTAAGGCTCCTGCTTTCACAGAGAGTTATTCTCAGTCTGAAGATGGTACAATGTCGATGAGCATTGTCTTCACGGAGTTGAGTTCTCGTTGAGTTATAAATTGTTAACTAAATTTGATCCGCACTTTAAAAGCACGGCCTTTGTTTCATGTTATGTTAACATATGAATGTTTTTATGTAAATTATAGGATATTAAGTTTCAACATGTGTAATATCGTTTCGAGCTTCATAATTAAGAAAGTTTGACATATTTTGATATGGTGACAACATATCCCTGTAGTTTAATAGTTTAGATTTTTTATCCGTAAGCCAAAACTCCAAGGTAAGTTATGATTTCTTATGTCTTTCGGATTCTAAATTGTTAATAAATTATAGCGTACACATATAATATTTATGTTAATGATCAAGTTTAACTTTGGATAATATATCCTATATTGTCTGTAGGATATATGATATACTATTAATTACTATGATCCACTATAAATGTTTGTTTTTTAAACAATTTGTAATGGTTATATTATAAATAATGTTGATATTTTATAATTCAAGTATTTTAATTTGCTAAATAATTGTGACTGGCTTTATGATGGGCCAAATAAATGTTTATTAATTGATTTAAATGTTGAACAAAAATTATCATCAAAATGGGCTGTAATTTAAATCCAAAAAGTAAGGGAAAACCAGGATCAAACTGTAATCATCTTAATCGGGCTAAGCCCATTCGATTTGTTTTGTCTTCAACCGAAGTCCAGTCGGTTTTCTCTACCCGTCCACCTAAATCGGTCCAAACCAAGTTCATTTTTTTGTTTTGCATGTTTCAGACCAATTATCGGTTTCAAAATAAATAAATATATATATATATATATATATATATATATATATATATATATATATATATATATATATATATAACTCTCAAATCAAATCAAGTCTTCGACAATTCATCTCCAGGGTAAATAATTTCCTCTTTTTATGCATCCTTCATAAATAGATGAACTCAAACTATTTCTTACAGATTTTTTTTTTCTCGATTTTGATTTGTTTTACATGTCCTGTCCGATGGCTTTAATGGTATATATCCAATGAAATCGAAGCCGATCTGAGCCATTCAAAGAAAGATCTTGGTGAGCTCGTTCGATATGATTACAATACTTACAACTAGTCGTAATATTTACGACTAGATTACATTGAAGGTGTATGTTATGTGGACGTAAATTATACGAAAACTTTACATCGATAGGCGAAGTGAGGTGGTCGTAAAGGTTACGTCCATGTAACATCTAATTTACGTTGACATTTTACTTCACCATTACGAAGAATTGTTACATTTAATTTACGACTACGATTGTAGACGTAACTTTACGTCGATGTTACAACGATTTTATTACGACGAATTAACCACCACTATCAATCATCGTACATTTTATGACTACGGTACATTGATTATTAGTTACGACGAGCTATTTACGATGAAGCACAAATCGTCGTCATGTCGTCGTAATTATGGAATAATGACATAACGACGATATCTCCAGTCGTTACGTCCATGTTTTCTTGTAGTGATTTTCCAATGCTTATGTAATCTAACTAGACAGTATCAGCTATCCGAATGAAGCTTCTTCTCAAAGTACACAAGGCGTGGGAAGTACTAGAAACATAGTCGAAAGAGACAGAGAAGAATGACATGGCCATCGCGTTAATCTTTCAGTCCATACCAGAAGCACTCGTTTCTTCAAATTGGAGATATTGATAACATAAAGAAAGTATGGGATGTTATTAAATCGAGACACGTGGAAGCAGATAGAGTGAAGGAGGCTAGTTTACAAACCCTATGACTGATTTTGAGAGACTTAAGATGAAAGACAATTACACAATTGATAACTTTAGTGGTTAAGCTATCCGAACTTGCATCAAAAGATGCGGCCTTGGGTGAGGTTATAGAAGAACCAGAACTTCTCAAAAAGTTCCTCATGTGTCTTCTCCGAAGAAAGTACATTCATATATTGGCCTCATTAGAAAAAGTATTAGATTTAAAACCACAAGCTTCAAAGACATCATTGGACGTCTAAAGGCTTATGAAGAAAGAGTTGCCGATGAAGAAGAAGAAGAAGCTCAAGAAAAACAGAGTAAGTTGATGTATGCTGATACATAAGCACCACCATCTCAAGAGCAGCGTGACTATAATGGAGAGAGGTCGTGGAGGAAGGTTTTATGGTAGAGGACGAGGACGAGGACGAGGAAGATAATATCGCGAGTTTGATATGTCAAAAATCACATACTTTTGATGCGGCAAGAATGGGCACTTCGCGTCTACACGACTTCTCAAGCTACAAGAATCTTATGAAAATAAGGATGATGGGGCACACGAAGCAGATGCATTACTCATGCATGAGGTAGTATACTTGAATGAGAATAGCATTACGCCTAAAGAGTATGAGTCTAGCATGGATGGAGACAGAATATGGTACCTAGACAATGGAGCTAGCAACCATATGACTGGAAATAAGAACTACTTTAGCTCACTTGATGAAACCATTACGGGAAAGGTAAGATTTGGGGATGACTCTCGGATTGAAAATAAAGGAAAGGGTTATATCTTGTTTTTAAGCCAAGACGGCAAGAAGAAAGTTCTAGCCGATGTATACCTTATACCGGAATTGAAAAGCAACATCATAAGCCTTGGCAAAGCTACTGAATCCGGATGGGAGGTAAGAATGAGAGAAGATTACTTAATACTACATGATAAACACGGGATACTTATTACCAGTGCAAGAAGACCACCAAACTGATTGTATAAAGTACTTATGGAAATAGTAGATACAAGGTGTCTACAAACAAAAGTACAAAACGATGGAGCAAGGTGGCATGCACGGCTGGGCCATATTGGAATGGACTCAATGAAGCTAATGATACAAAGGGAATTGGTTCTATGGATACCTAAAATCGAGCTTACTAAGGAGAATTCAAAATCGTGTATGTTTGTAAAGCAAACGAGACAACCCTTTCCACAAGCGACCACGTATAGAGCAACTGAAAAACTCAAGCTCATTCATTGAGATCTTTGTGGACCCATCACACCATCGACTGCAGCAAGGAACAAATACATATTCGTTCTCATAGGCGACCATTCCTGTTACATGTGGAAAATACTGTTGAGAGAGAAGGGAGAAGCTTTTGAGAAGTTTAAAACCTTCAAAACCAGTGTCGAACATGAAAAAGTCATCTATAAAGACATTTAGAACAGACATGGGTGGCGAGTTCACATCTATGGAGTTTAGAACCTTTTGTGAAGCATCATGGATTCAAAGACATTTAACTGCTCCTTACACGCCACAGCAAAACAAAGTGGTTGAAAGATGTAATAGAACCTTGATGGAGATGAATCGTTGCATATTAAATTATATGAGTTTACCTAATTACCTACGGGGAGAAGCCGTAAGGCATGCTTGCTATCTTGTCAACCGAGTTGCGACCCGATCACTGATTTTTCAAACACCGTACGAAGTATTCAAAGGAAGAAGACCGAGTGTTAAGCATCTGAAAGTGCTTTGGAACTAAACCAGGATCCAAAGCTTATAGGATGTTTGATCCAACGAACATGAGAGTAATAGTAAGCAGAGATGTTATTTTCGACGAAAATAACAGCTAGAGATGGAACAATGACACACAAGATGTCAATAATGAACCGAGAATGTTCAAACTTGCTCATGTTGTGTTTGGAAACCAGGGAATAAGAACAGAAGAGATCGAAGAAGAAGAAGACATCCATGATAACACAACTTAGCAGGGGAACAACTATCATACATATGAGATAATTGATGCAGCTCCTAACGATGATGTTATGGAAGAAACAAAACTTAGAAGATCATCGAGAACGAGCAAAAGGCCATATTATCTGGAGGATTATATACTGCTTGCAGAAGTTGAAGGAGAACGTCTCTTACTTCTCCTCAACGAAGAGCCATGAAGTTACGATGAAGCTGTAAAGGAGAAGGTTCGGCGAGATGCATGTCAAGACGAGATAGAATCGATTGTAAAAAATAAGACATGGGATCTTGTCGACTTACCTCAAGTGCTAAGGCAATAGGCCTAAAATGGATATTTAAGGTCAAAAGAAACTCAAATGGTAGTATAAACAAGCACAAGTCAAGATTGGTACCTAAGGGATATATACAGCGAAAAGGCATAGACTTTGAAGAGGTTTTTGATCCAGTAGCACGAATTGAGACCGTGAGATTTATAATAGTATTAGCAGCCTCAAACGGATGGGAGATTCACCATCTCGATGTAAAAACGGCTTTCCTCCATGGAGACCTAAAAGAAGATGTCTATGTTCTCTAACCCGAAGATTTTAAAGTTAAAGGCAGTGAGAACAAGGTATATAAACTAAGAAAGGCCTTGTACGGACTGAGACAAGCCCCCCAAGCAGGGAACGAAAAGCAAAACAAAGGGGCTTGAAGGATTGAAATTTATTAAATGCTCAAAGGAACCTTCCTTGTACCGCAAGAAAACAAGCAATAAGTTTATCTTGGTTGTTGTATATGTCGATGATCTCCTAGTCACGGGATCTTGTGAGAAACTGATGTGAGAGTTCAAGGAAGAGATGTCAGCAAACTTTGACATGAGTGACCTTGGACTTTTGACATACTACTTGGGTATTGAGGTTGGTCAACAAAGCGATGGAATACCTTTGAAACAACAAAGGTATGCATTGAAGATTTTGAGTGAGACGGGCATGGAAGGATGCAATGCAACACACACTCCTATGGAATTTGGTCTAAAGTTATCAAAGGCACAAGAAGAACATAGCATCGATGAAGGGGAATACATATGAAACATTAGGTGCTTCAGGTATCTCTTGCACATACGGCCCGATTTATCCTTTTGTGTTGGTCTACTCAGCAGATATATGCATGATCCAAAAACATCACACACAGACGCTCTAAAGCAAGTGTTGAGATACCTCAAAGGCACAACATCCCTCGGCCTGAGGTTCAAACGAGCTGACACGATGAAGTTAACCAGATATATTGATTCAAGCCATAACATTGATGAGGATGATGGTAAAAGTACCACTGGTCACATATTTTATGTGAATGAGTTTCCCATATATTGGTGTTCAACGAAACAAGAGATTTATGGTTTATGTATTAAGATATAATTATAGTATATACAATTTATTGTTCAGGGTGTAAGTTGAGTATTATTCTTCATTTTTGGGGATTAATATGAAAGTATCTCAGGCCTATGGAGAGGCCCAGACTAATCCTCAAGAAGAGGTGCAGTCTACGGATAGACCCTATCTCCGGGTATTCAAATGTGACCTAAAACATGGGTCTATATCTATGTAAAGTGATCAGGATAATTGTGACTTAGTTTCGAGCAACAGATGGATCGAAGCTAAAATGTGTTAGCGTCCCAGCCCCGCCTCCTTACGACTGGACCACAATCACTGGTCAAGTTAGTGTTATTCTATTCACCAAAATGCGAGACCTTTTTCTTTCATACCATGCATTCTGCTGTTTGTAAAATTAAAATGATCTTTTCTAAAAACTAGGGTTGTGATGTAGATTTTTGACTTAGATCTACCAAAAGTTAAGATCTCAACAATTAAGTACAGATGTTTTCGTATTTGGTAGAGTTTGAGTCTTTCAACTATGACTACTCATAAACATTTCTAGTGGTAAACAAATCACACCTCCTAAATATATACACATGCAAAGTCATTATTAAAATTACTTTTTGCAGAAATTAAAACATGAACGTTTTCTTTACGGTGGATAGAGAAAAAGATCGAGAAAAGACTACCACACAAATCAAGCAATTTGGCAATTGACATAAAAAGAGTTGACCAAAACGTTATTCTTTTTTTTTTTTTTGGTCGAAACCAAAACGTTATTCTAACTTCAACATATCAGAATAGTATTTTTCACAAAAAACATATTAGAATAATACGCATCTGTTTGAATACGTCAAACATGAACAAAATACACAATGCACATTTTAATATTTAATGTCCGAATGACAATATGCAAGACAATTGCGGAACAATTACAATGCGGTTATAATAGTAATAAAAAAATATAAAAACATAAATATATGTAAATATTTTTGTTACTATTAATTGAGGTGCGGTGCAGTGCATTACTGATTGAAAACATTCGGAGCCTAAATTAAACCTTCCGTCAATTTGCACACAAAAAACTTTATTTAAAACAAAAATACGAGATAGTAAGTTTTGATTTTTGATATCCACGAAACACTTTAGACCGAAGTTGGAAATTTAGCAGGAATAACCTTCAAAAAGTATAATGTACTAAATAACCATAGCAACAATGTAATTATGATATAGTGTGTATTATATGTGTTAAATACAAAAATACCTTTATGTACAACAAAAAAAGTGAAAAAGTTCCTGAAGACTTATGCTCAGAAGACTTTATGTAATCGGAGGAATTTTGTTGCCTACCTGAAGACTCATATTTAACCAAGATGTTAAGTTGCATCACCGTAGTTGAATGGAAAGGTAATGAATGGTTAAATTCCGACGGCGGCAATTACTTCAAACGCGGTGATGATTGGCCGACGAAAGTGGTTGGAGACAAAGCTTTCAAAAAGAACAAAATCTTGCAAAGCCAAAATTAGTTGGTTAGTTAATGCCAAAAATACACTCAAAATTCAAATCATGTAACTCGATTAATTAAACTAGAATCTGCATGCTAATTTTTAATTAATCTTGCATGCCAATTATATGAGGTTCAAATTTGTAAGAAAAAGTTGTTATATTCTGTATTTTTATATAAAATAGAACAGATTTCACTAAATAAAATACATGAGTTTCCTATTCTCTTTCATTAATTTTTTTTTTCTTAAATCTTTATTTCATTAACTTTCTATTCTATTTTAGATAATAATATTGATATATTACAGTTGTTACCAAAAAAAAAGTATTGATATATTACACACAAAATTAGTGAAGATTTATAGGACATCAAATATGTACGATGCTAACACTAACCAATGTATATTTTGAAATTTTCATTTCCAAGAATTTAAACACTAAATCATATATCTAGTGTATTTTTATTTTATTCACTACATACGATGTAATTGGTTATAATAGTGAAAGTTACACTCAATTCTAATTGACAGTTCTAGACCATACTGATTTAGTATGCTACAGAATTACTAAGTTGTAAGCAACCACGTTAGCTACATATCTACCATAGATTCTCTTGCCCTTCATCAGGGATTATTTGTCCAAAAAATCCATTTGGTTAGGTGCTTTATTATCCAAATGATACGGCTTTCTTCTTAAATAAGAGGTCTAATTAACCCTTAGAAGTTTTGGTTCCATATAATTATTTCTTTTGAGCAACTGGTGTCCATATAATTTATATCCATTTTGTTTTAATAATCAACACTTTCTTTCATCTTTGAAAATCAAACAATACACGTTTTCTCAGCCCTACCATGGAATAAAGAAATAGCCCTATATATATATAAATATAACAATGTTCTAAAAAAAAACATTTGCTATCTTACACAAAAAGATATGGGGAGTTTCCTTCCTTTAATGATCATTCTCGCTTCTTCTCTTCTCTTTGTCCTTGAAGTTGTTAATGGTGCCAAATGTTACGGAAGCTCAAACAGCAACCGCAGCTACGCTCAGAATCGCGAAAATCTCTTCTCTTCTCTTCCTAATAAAGTCGTCACTAACGGTGGATTCTACAACGCTTCACTCGGCCAACACCCCAACAAAGTTTACGCTCTTGGTCTCTGCGCAAGAGGCTACGAGCCAAAATCTTGTTCCAGTTGTGTTGAAAAACTGACTCTGGAAACACAAACGAACTGTGGAAGCTTCATGGATTCATTCATTTGGGGCAGTGACGATGGAGGACGTGTTTCTTGTCTTGTACGTTCCTCAAACAACTCTTTTGGGAACTTGGAGCTTGTACCTCCTGTAATAGAGCCAAGTCCAAATCATTTCGCGCAATCTGTGAACATGACCCTTTTCATGCTACAATGGGAGTCAACGGTTAACAAGACCCTCGAGGCTGTCACAAAAGCTGATATTTCCTCGGTACACAAGTACTATAGTGCCGTACACGCTCAGTTCATAGAGTTTTCAGATGTTTACATGCTGATGCAATGCACACCCGACATAACTTCCCAAGATTGCAAACAATGTTTGGGAGATTGTGCGAAGTACTTTAGAGAACAGTTTCGCGGAAAAACAGGGGGCATGGCTAGTTTTCCGAGCTGTTTATTCAGATGGGATTTATATTCTTTCGAAGGTGCTTTTGGTAATGTTACAAGAGTTTCTGCACTTCCTCGACCTCTGGCTCAGGAAAAGGGGAGCTCTATACAAGAAAAGAAAGGTAAAACAAGAAATTTTGTTAGTAAAGTATGAACTCTATAAATTAATAATGTTGGAATTATGCTATTTTGTTAATTATATAGTTATTAATTTACAATTTTTAGATTTATATATTTTCAAATATATTTTTTTCTGAAAATAAGAAATTTGATTTACAGCATAAATATTGATTAAATTTTATATATACAAACTTCAAATTGTTTATTCAATTATTTGGTGTATAATAGTATGTAGTTTAAATGTATATGCATTTACTAAAATAATAAACTAACATAAAAATACTTTAATTTTTTTTTAAATAAAGATAGACTTCACTATGAATAAAAACCAACAACACAATTGCTTGTTTATACTTACATAAATTTTATACACATTAATTATTAATTTCTATTAATATTGGGATCATACATTAAAAAAATATAATTTATTTTATTATTTTATTATTATTGAATTATCGAATTGTGTCTTATTTTATTTTTAATCTAAAGATTTGTGAAATTATTCGTTTATCATGTTTATTAATTTTAAAAATATATATTAATTTATAGAATTTATAATGATGAAGAGGTTCTAAGACTAATAACAAGGGTTTGAAATTTTCAGGAAGAGGCAAGCATAGAGGAATTATCACGATAGTTTTGGTTGTTACTTTCATCAATCTTTTGATATCTATTGGTTTCTACAAAGCAAAAGACCGGAGGAGAAAAGTAAACAACGGAATAAATGGTAAGTGCACCTTGTTTCTTGCTCCAGTCAACCTTATATTATATTGTAGAGAGTAACACTTAATTATTTCATTTCGTTTTAGGATGTACTGTAGAATACTCAGATTCGGATGGTCATTTTATGCTACGGTTTGATCTTAGCATGATCTTATTGGCAACAGCTGACTTTTCGCCTGAAAATAAGCTTGGCCAAGGTGGATTTGGTACAGTCTATAAGGTGGTAATAACATTTTTTTTCCTAGTAATAATATCAGTGAGATCTTGGTCTTAGATGAGTAACAAATCTTGAAAAACAATTTCAGGGGACATTACTAAACGGGAAAGAGATAGCTGTAAAGAGATTAACCAGAGGCTCGGAAGGTGGTATAGAGTTTAGAAATGAGGTTTCACTCTTGACAAGACTCCAGCATAAGAATCTGGTTAAGCTTCTTGGTTTCTGTAAGGAAGGAGATGAAGAGATTCTTGTCTATGAGTATGTCCCTAACTCAAGTCTGGACCGCTTTATCTTCGGTGAGACTTTGAAAACAGCTGCATTTTATAGTTTTTAGAAACTCTTAGCAAATTTGATCAAAAAAAAAAAAAGAAACTCTTAGCAATAAAAATGTTTTCTTTTTAATCTGTAGACGAAGAGAAGCGTAAGCTTCTTACATGGGAAGTGAGGTTTAAAATTATAGAAGGAATTGCTCGAGGTCTTGTTTATCTCCATGAAGATTCTCAGATGAAGATTATTCACCGAGACTTGAAGGCAAGCAACATTCTTTTAGATGAAGAGATGAACCCTAAAGTTGCAGATTTTGGGACAGCAAGACTGTTTGACACCGATGAGACTCGAGCTGAAACAATACGAATAGCTGGAACACGGTAAAAGCATACCAATCAACTTTGAAGACACATAAATATGCTCACGATAAGTTAACATTATTAGTTGCATATATGCAGTGGATATATGGCTCCTGAGTACCTGAATCATGGACAAATCTCAGCTAAATGTGATGTATATAGCTTCGGTGTTGTGCTTCTAGAGATGATAAGTGGTCGAAGAAACAATAGCTTTGTGGGAGAAGGAATTGCAGCTTTTGTAAGTTTCTTCTCATATTAGTCTTCTTGGTCCTTCTTCTGGTATCATAAAGTAAGAATATATATTTTTATTTGGTTCAGTCATGGAAGAGATGGGTAGAAGGAAAGCCTGAGATCATAATTGATCCTTTATTGGGAAACAAACCGAGTAACGAGATCATTAAGTTGATCCAGACTGGTCTGTTGTGCGCTCAACAAAATCCAACAAAGAGACCAACCATGAGCACTGTAATAGTTTGGCTTGGCAGTGAGGCCATCACCATTCCTTTACCTAAGGCTCCTGCTTTCACAGTGAGTCACTCCCAATCTGAAGATGGTACAACATCAAAGAGCAATGTGTACACGGAGTTGAGTTGTCGTTGAGTTACAAATTGTAAATCTATATGTTGCTTTTAAGGTAGGACCAAATGTTCTAATTACATTGAATTGAGAAAGAGAGTATCGAAAAGTATGAATAGATTCAATTCTAAGTTCTAGAAACCTCTACAAAGAGTGTTATATAAAAAAAAAACTCTACAAAGAAAAGATTGCATCGGCCGAATCTGAAAAGGGATGTTTTGGCACAAATTCTGCTAACAATGCAGTAGTAGGTTTTAGCAAAAAAATAAGAGAATGCAGTGGTAGATCAAAATAAATAAAAACAATATTCTTTGTCAAAAAATAAGAGTACCACATAAAATCCAGCAATTTGGCAATTGACATACAAAGAGTTGACCCAAACGTTATTTAAATTTCAACATACTTTCTCTATTTTATAATAAGTGTTACTCCCTCCGTTTTAAATTAGTTGTCGTTCTTGAGTATAATTTTCGTTTCAAAAAAAATGTCGTTTTCGATTTTCAATGCAAAATTTATTGGTAATATTCTCTACTATATTTTTCTATTGGTTGATATATGGTTAGGTGTATTGGTAATAATATTTTTATTTTGAAAATATGTAAAATTAAATGTTTTCTTTAATCTGTGTGCATAAACCTAGAACGACAACTAATATGAAACGGAGGGAGTATTCTATTATTTTTTTCTTGTTACACCAAAGTGTTACTTTAGATTTCCAATGAAAATTATACTTACTCTCAGCTTAAAATTAATTGCAAACTGCATTGATTTTATAAATAATTTTATACATTTCAAATAGGGCAATTCTCTTAAATAGCTTTTTTTAAGTTTTAGTCACAAAAATAGCCTTCAAAAAATAAAATGACCAAAATAGACTTTCTTTTTTTTGAAAATTTGATTTTTTTTTTTTTGAAATTTGAAACCCTAACCCCAAACCCACCCCTTAACTCTAAACCCTAAAGTCCAAATTAGTTAACCCTAGGGGTATAAATGCATAAAAATGAATTTTTTAGCTTCTAAAAAAACATTTTGTTTCTTCCTTAAAAACTATTTTTGTGATAAACAAACTAAAAGGGGTTATCTAAGGGAATTTCTCTTTCAAATGGGCAATTCTCTTAAATAGCTTTTTTTAAGTTTTAGTCACAAAAATAGCCTTCAAAAAATAAAATGACCAAAATAGACTTTCTTTTTTTTGAAAATTTGATTTTTTTTTTTTTTTTTTGAAATTTGAAACCCTAACCCCAAACCCACCCCTTAACTCTAAACCCTAAAGTCCAAATTAGTTAACCCTAGGGGTATAAATGCATAAAAATGAATTTTTTAGCTTCTAAAAAAACATTTTGGTCATTTTCTTCCTTAAAAACTATTTTTGTGATAAACAAACTAAAACGGGTTATCTAAGGGAATTTCTCTTTCAAATACTATTAATTAAATAGATGTAATTAATAACAATTTAAATATATTTTAATAATTTTTTTAATCTGTGTAAAAAGTATCAAAATGACATTTATATTGAAAGGGAGATAGTATTAGAATAATACGCATCAGTTTGAATACGTCAAACAGTGAATAAATACAAAACACAAAATTTTAAAATTAATTAAGCCTTCCGTCAATTTGCACATTTAAAAGCGTTATTTAAAACAGCAATATCCACGAAACACTTAAGACAGCAATATCAGTAAGTAAGTTTCGTTTTTGGTTATATCCACGAAGCAAAGTTTTGGTGTCCATACAAGATATATCCGTTCTGCTTTAATAATCAAGACACTCTTTCATCTCTGAAAATCAAACAATACACGTTTTCTCAGCCCTACCATGGAATAAACAAATATAACAGTATTCTAAATTCAATTATAATTATTTATTTTTGAAAAAAAAAAATCAATTATTGACAATAGATAACGAAGAACTACAAGAAAATATAACACATTTGCTATCATACATTAAAAAAATATGGGGAAATTCCCAGCTTTGATGATCATCCTCACTTATTCTCTTCTCTTTTTCCTTCAAACCCTAGACGTTGTTAATGGCGCCAAGTGTTACGGAAGCTTAGCCAGCAACAGCAGCTACGCTCAGAATCGTAAAAATCTCTTCTCTACTCTTTCTAATAAAGTCGTCACTAACGGCGGATTCTACAACGCTTCTCTCGGCCAATATCCCAACAAGGTTTACATTCTAGGCCTCTGCGGAAGAGGCTACGATCCAAAAGTTTGTTCCAGTTGTGTTGAAAAATTTACTCTGGAAACAGAAACAAACTGTGGAAGCTTCATGGATTCGTTCATTTGGGGCAGTGACGATGGAGGACGTGTTTTTTGTCTTGTACGTTCCTCAAACCATTCATTTGGGAGCCTCCAGCTTAGTCCTCCTGTTATAGAGGCAAGTCTAAATCATTTCGCTCCATCTACAAACATGACCCTTTTCATGCAACAGTGGGAATCAACGGTTAATAAGACCCTCGAGGCTGCCACAAAAGCTGATACTTCCTCGGTACATAAGTACTATAGTGCCGTACACGCCGAGTTCACACAGTCTCAGAATGTTTACATGATGATGCAATGCACACCCGACATAACTTCCCATGATTGCAAACAATGTTTGGGGGATTGTGTGAAATACTTTAGAGAACAGTTTCGCGGAAAAACAGGGGGCATGGCTAGTTTTCCGAGCTGTTTATTCAGGTGGGATCTATATCCTTTCCAAGTTGCTTTTGGTGATGTCACAAGAGTTCATGCACTTCCTCGACCTCAGGATCCGGAAAAGGGGAGCTCTTTACAAGAAAAGAAAGGTAAAGCAAATGAGTTTGAGCATTGCCTAATTAGAGTTAATTTGGAAAGAATAATTTGAGCATTGCCAAAATTTTGTAAGTATGATAAAGAAGTTCTAAGACTGATAACAAGGATTTGAAATTTTCAGGAAGAAGCAAGCATAGGAGAACTATCACGCTAATTGTGGTTCTTAGTTTCATTTATCTTTTGGCATTTATTGGTTTCTTTACAGTCTATGCTCGGAAGAGAAAATTAAATAACGGAATAAATGGTAAGTACCGCACCTTGTTTCTTGCTTCAGTTTATATTGTAGAGAGTAAGACATAATTATTTCTTTTCGTTTTAGGATATACTGTAGAATACTCAGATTCGGATGGTCATTTTATGTTACGGTTTGATCTTAGCATGATCTTATTGGCAACGGCTGACTTTTCGCCTGAAAATAAGCTTGGCCAAGGTGGATTTGGTACGGTTTATAAGGTATTGATAACAACTTTTCTAATAATATCAGTGAGATCTTGGTCTTGGATGAGTAACAAATCTTAATACAAGAATTTCAGGGGATATTACTAAACGGGAAAGAGATAGCTGTGAAGAGATTAACCAGAGGTTCAGAAGGAGGTATAGAATTTAGGAATGAGGTTTCACTCTTGACAAGACTCCAGCATAAGAATCTGGTTAAGCTTCTTGGTTTCTGTAATGAAGGAGATGAAGAGATTCTTGTCTACGAGTATGTCCCTAACTCAAGTCTTGACCGCTTTATCTTCGGTAAGTTTTTGAAAGGCAGCTGCATTTTTTATAGTTTTTAGAAACTCGTATCAACATTTTTTTTTCTTTCTAATATGCAGATGAAGAGAAGCGACCGTTTCTTACATGGGAAGTGAGGTTTAAAATTATAGAAGGCATTGCTCGAGGTCTTGTTTACCTCCATGAAGATTCTCAGCTAAGGATTATTCACCGAGACGTGAAGGCAAGCAACATCCTTTTAGATGAAGAGATGAACCCTAAAGTTGCAGATTTTGGGACAGCGAGACTGTTTGACACTGATGAGACTCGAGCTGAAACAAAACGAATAGCTGGAACACGGTAAAAGCATATCAAACAACTTTGAAGTCACATAATTATGCTCCCCATAGTTTAGTTATTATAGTTGCATATTTGCAGTGGATATATGGCTCCTGAGTACCTGAATCATGGGCAAATCTCAGCTAAATCTGATGTATATAGCTTCGGTGTTGTGCTTCTGGAGATGATAAGTGGTAGAAGAAATAATAGCTTTGAAGGAGAAGGAATTGCAGCTTTTGTAAGTTTCTTCTCATATTAGTCTGCTTGGTATGTCCTGTAGTATCCTAAAGTTAGCATATATATATATATATATATATATATATATATATATATTTTTTTTTTTTTTTTTCCCTTTTGGATCAGGCATGGAAGAGATGGGTTGAAGGAAGGCCTGAGATCATAATTGATCCTTTATTGGTAGAGAAACCGGGTAACGAGATTATTAAGTTGATACAGACTGGTCTGTTGTGCGCTCAACATAATCCAACAAAGAGACCAACCATGAGCACTGTAATAGTTTGGCTTGGCAGTGAGGCCATCACCATTCCTTTACCTAAGGCTCCTGCTTTCACAGTGAGTCATTCCCAATCTGAAGATGGTACAACATCAAAGAGCAATGTGTACACGGAGTTGAGTTGTCGTTGAGTTACAAATTGTAAATCTATATGTTGCTTTTAAGGTAGGACCAAATGTTCTAATTGTATTTGAATTGAAAAAGAGAGTATCGAAAAGTATGAATAGATTCAATCCTAAGTTCTAGAAACCTCTACAAAGACTGTTACAAAAAAGAAAGAAACCTCTACAAAGAAAAGGTTGCATCGGCTGAATCTGAAAAGGGATGTTTTGGAACAAAGTCTGCTAACAATGCAGTAGTAGGTTTTAGCAAACATGTATCAACAAGTACTAACATGTGGCTCTTTTTTTCTTATTGTTATCTTTCAGTTTAAGTAAGAAAAATGTTGAGTTTCTGCAGCCAGAAATCGAACTTGATCAATTAATTTTAGTACTTATTATTGTTTGAGTTAGTTAAAAACACAAATAAATATTTACTAAGTTCTTTTTATCAATATATCTAGAAAGAACAAAATTATTAAAGCTTGAGAACACTACAATAAGCTAAAAACTTAAGCTTATTGTAATTGTGAGTGCAAAGGAAATGAAACACAAAAACCAAAAAACAAGAAACTGCCTTGAATCTTTATTGAATCCTCTTTCTTCTTCTCTTTGACCTTATGTTTATCTTTCAATCTCTTTTTCTCTAGCCTTTTATCTCTCTCTCAATCTCTGTTTTTATTCTGGATCTCCTAGAAAGAAATTAGGTTAGGGAACTTATATAATGTTTCTCCAAAAAACTAAGACTATGAAAAATCCCATGAACTAGAGTTAATGGGCCAGAATCCAACTTATGGGATTATTGTTCCACAACACACAAAATTGATCGATTCGTGATCGATCTCATGTTCATTTCCACCGAGAGACACCAAGAGGCCAGTTCAACTCTCTCGTGATATCTCAAAGTTTTAACCCTTCAATTACGTACACTATAAGTGCACATCAAATAACAATTGTATAAAATTTATCAGTTCATAGAGATCAAGGTTACACAACAAGTTTGTGAAAATAGAATTAATCTAAGATGAAAGGGGAAAAAGTTTATTTTTCTAAATCTAAACAGAAAAGTAAATACAATGTAAAACTTATGAATAAAGAGCATCATGATTAGATAAATTGCATCAAATCAGATTATGAATGTGGAAATTTTATAAGTGAATCAATTAAAAATATTTTAGAACTCAAAACACAAATGCATATTTTTTTTTTTCACTCTCGTGGCTTCAGTCACTATGTCTAACAAGAGAACTAACTCTCGTTGAGCCTAGAAAATTAAACATACATTAAAATCGAGTTTTGTGCAATAACTTTTGCAGGCAGACTAAAGACACTTTGCTCACAAGATCTATTTTTCAAGCATTTAACTCAAACTCTGGCCGCATTCAATTAAGCTATGATCATGAACTAGATGATCAATCAAGTCCAAACAAAAAAAAGAATCAATTGTAGAACTCTAATGCAAATTTCATAATCAAACAATCCTAAACATTCATTCTCATAAATTCTTTTTTGAAATCCTAAAAAGTAACTATAAAGCTTCTTAGACATAACCAAATAACACAACATCATTGATAAAGTCTGAATAATTAGATTAAAAAGATAAAAAGAGATTCCTGCTTCCCCTCAGCTCTAGAACCTAAACGTCTACTAAAAATAAATTTGGTTTATAAATTAAAATATGTTAACAAATTAAAATGACAAATGACCTCAACTAACCACAAAGATCAAAGTAACCAATTTAACCTTCATTAAAGATGTAAATGACAATTTTATATATATATATATATATATATATATATATATATATATATATATATATATATATATATATATATATATATATATATATATATATATATTTAAATACTTTTTGATATTTTTTGTTTTTAAAATTATTTTCTCAAGAAAAATATTATATTGTTTATTCAAAAAAATGTTTTTGTAAAAAGAACTTTTAAGTATTTAAAAAATATATTTTCCATTTTTTTGGAAAACGATTTTGTTTTTTAGAAAGTATAGGAAAACCTTTCTAAACGTATATGATATCTTAATAATTTTAGTTGTATGCATATTTAAGAAAAATATTACTAGAATATGTATAAGGGCAAATTTCATAAATAGCCTAAATTTAGTTTTTGTTCTCCAAAAGGTTTCCAAAAGTCAAAGTGACCAAATTATGTTTCATTGAATGGGTATATAACAATTTTACACCAATTTATAATTTTACTTAATTATTTATAAAATATACAAATGATAAATTTAATTTTTCCAATTTTTATTTTTGTTTTTGTTTTGTTAAATGTTTTTCTTAAAAATTGCTCGGGGTAGAAGTTTTGTATAAATGTATCGCTATGCTATTAAGTATTTTTGATTTAAGTTCTTTTTTTTTCTAAGAGGTGCGGTCAAGCTACCTGCACCTGTCTGGTCCAATCGTGTAGCCGCTCTTTCTAAGAGACGGGAATGTAAATAGAAAACATCACCTGGGAAAGCCTCACGGCCTGGTGGTCAGCGTAACAATAATGACATTGGTCGATATGCCACAGTAATGATTTCAGCAGGAGCAGCCGGACGGACTATTCTAGTGAGTCTAGTGACTACTAGAGTAGAGTTGAGTCAAAAGGTATGGTATAGCAGTCTTTCCGAGCGAGCCTCTGGGATCTCCTGTAAACCCCCATGATGTTTTTTTGTCAGGGTGGAAGCTGGCAGCAGGGCTGAATCAGAAGCATCAAATGAAAGCTTCTTTACAGGACCTCTTCTATTTCCCTCCATTGTTTAGAAAGACCTTCATTAATTTGCATGATATCTTCATAAATTTGTAAGAAAAAATTCTCATATTCTAGTATTCATTCATAAACGTATAATTAGACTTTTTCAATATAATTTGTATGTATATTTAGGAAGATCTTCATAAATGTGTATGACATAGGGGCGAAGCCACCTTAGACATTATGGGTGTACGTTCACCCATAAAAATATTCTCATTTCAATTTTTGATAGACAAATCATTAATAATTTGGTAGATCAGTTGGTAAATATTAGGTTGTGCATCCTCAATAACTCAGGTTCAGTTCTTTGATATGTCTTCCTTTCTTTTATTATTTAGGGAAAAAAGTTTTTTTAGCCCAAAAAAATAGGTACATTGTCCCTCTAGGCTAATCAAAACAGTAATTGTCCTATTAGGCTAATTATTTTCAAAATGACAGTAATACCCTTAAATTTAAATTTTAATTCGAAATTATAATTACTAAATAATTAATAATATATAAAATTATTTATGTAACCTAAGTAATAATAGAAACAACAATTAATTATAAAATCAAAATTAAAATTAGTAAACCAATTAGTAAAAAATAATAATATAATTATATAATCTAAATAATTTAAAAACAAAAATTTAAAAATATAAATTCAATTTTAAAATTTAAATACAATTAGTAAATAATTATAATATATAATTAAATTATATAATATAATAAGTTTTTTTAAACTAACAATTCAATTATAAAATCAAAATTAAAATTGTAAATAATTATAATATATATTTTTTTGTGAAATATCTTTCAGATATATTTTGTTCCTATATTTTTGGAACAAACCTTATCTGTAGAATATGTGCATTCTACTATATATAGAATACAAGAAATATGTTAGAACTCAATTTCTACAGGTTTTAGATTTAAAGTAATGTGTAGATTTCGATTTCTACAGGTTGTAGATTTATAGTAATGTGTAGATTCTGATTTCTACGAATTTTAGAATGAGAGGTAAGGCGTAGAATGTGCATTCCAATTATTTTTAGATTACCATTATTTTCGTAGAACCCATATTCTAAAACAGTAGATTCAATAAAAAATGTAGATTGCAGTTTCTACTAATCACAATACGAATTCTACTTTTGATAGAACAAAATTTGAAAATTTAATTTTAACATTTTAGAACTGAAAAAAATATTACTAAATTGATATTGGTATTTCATCAGTAGTTACTATTTTTAGAATTTTTTTTAGTTTGTAAAACTATTTATTTGATTTATTCTTGAAAATACTAAAGGGCATTATAGGCAAAAATGATACAAAATAGAAATTAACCTAATGAGATAATGTATCTATTTTTTTGGCCTAAAAAAACTTTTTTCCCTATTATTTATAGTGCACCCACTTAATAAAATTCCTACCTTCGCCCCTCTATGAAATCTACAAGAATTCAAATTATATGCATACTTAAATATATATATATATATATATATATAATATCAATATAAAATTTGAATTCACGAATGTCTATCTATAACTTTAGGAAAATGTTATAAATATTCAGGAATATGTTACTAAATGTACATACAATCCAAATTTATTAAGGTATTCTTAAATATAAATTCATGAAGGTATTCCTAAATATGCGCTTAAGAATTTATTTTTAAATACACATTTATGTGACTATCTTTCTGCTGCCCGACTATGTCGTGAAGGCTATATCGACGCATCCAAGCACCGTCTTGAATTCGCTGCCATCTTCTCTTGAAGACTTATCCTTTTTATTCTATGTTGTTGTAGTTTATGCTTTCAATCAAAGAGGATGGTCAATTCCCTCTACAATTTGTAACCAAGCAAGTTGAAGGTAATGAAAACATTGTGTTACAAAAAAAATAAAATACACATTTATGTAACTCTTTCTAAATTTATGAAGATATTATACATATTTATCAATATTTTTACTAAAATTTAAGAAGATATTATATTTATTGAGTACTGTTTTCTTTAATATGCATATAACACAAATTCATGAAGATGTCAAACACATTTAGGAAGGTCTTCCTAAACTGTTTTTTTTTTAAATTGTTGCTAAAAAAATCTTTTCTTAAAGTTCATTTTGGAAAAAATATATTTTGAATTAAATGTATGTTTAGTAATATACTTACAGTGGAAAGATTATAAAACCGTGTTAAGAGTTCAAGAATGGTTCTTCATCAATTCCCTGACAAAATACATGCATTCAAGATTTGTTATCCTGCAAATTACTTGATGCCTAGCATTTTTCTCTTATAGTTTATATTGCTTCTTATTTACTGTATTATTTAGTTTCTCTACAAATAATCAATATGTCTTCTAGTTTGATTAGAACTGAGAATTGGAGTGTGTATCTGGTCCTTGTGGATTTGATCCCACATTATTACTATGTACTTTATTCTGCATTTATAGTTAGTTTATCAGGTTAAAATCTGAGTGGTCAAGGTTTTTAACGCTAATGCCAGGGACCAACAACGCCTTATGCTTCTCATCCTGGAGTGAGGTCAAAAGAGTCTTTCTTGGCCACTTCTAGACCAAGTGTAGATCTAACCATCTGAGAAATAAGATCTCTAGATTTCAGCAAGGACCACTTGAACATTAGAGACTATCAACACCATGGGTTCTCTAACGAACATCTGCTGAATATTTTCTACAGAGGTATTAAAGCCAAATTTCTGCTATCTATAGGCACTGCTAGCAATAGAGATTTGATGATCAAGTCTGTGGAAGATGCATCTCAACTGATTGAGAATTTAGGAGCCAACAACAACAATAACTTTTCAGATTATGACAGGTCCACGAAGGGTGCTACTTCTGAAAGTGCCTAGATATATGAGCTGAAAACAATGGTTATCCAGATCCTGAAGAGTCAAGAAGAACATCAGAGAAATGTTAACTTCTATAATGTTGTAGCTGAGATATGTGATGTGAAGAATTTAGTTGATCGAGAAGATGTGAATTACATTAGGGATTCCAGAATAAAGGATTTAATTCAAACTTCAAGAACAATACCCAAAATCAGTTTAATGTTTCTCAACAATTTCTGGGAAGGAAATTCTTGCAGAATCATATGCTCATAACGATAAACTTGATTTACTAGCCACACATGTGAAGAAATTGAGTTGCAGACTATTCAAAATTTGAGACTATTAAACGCGAGGTTGGATGTCTTTCTGGAAAGGCTAAGGTGAATCCTAGAGCTCATTATAATGTTGTGTCAGTCATGGAGAGTGAGGAAGAAAAAGAAACTAAAGAATAAGTTCAAAAGTGGTCATCAGTTATGGATCGATGAATTTTCACACTGGATTGATCGATCCAGTCAAAACCAGAAGAGTCGTGAACAACCGATAAATCGATTGGAAACCTCAATCGATAGATCAGCCATACGAGAAGAAGGGATTGAGTTATTATAGGATCGATCTATCGTCTCCCCAGATCGATCGATCGGAGCAACCTTACAAACGTATCGACGATCAAGTAGCATCGCCCTGATTCAAACCCAAGTCAAGCTAAGTCAATGTAGGAGTTATTGGCCCATTTTGACACTTCTAAACCTTGAACAATAATTTTTTTTCCTACCTATATTTACCATTTAGAGTATTTGTAACCTACAATCAGTAGCAGATCCCGTTAAAATTTATGGGTTAAGTTGTTGAAAGGGTTATATAGGTCTTGAACTCGAGTTTACTGGTTTACCAGACATACTAATGCTAAGAGATGTCCTCAATATTATGCAATTTGAAGTATTTAATATTTTTTGGCGTTTCCAATGACACCATATATTGTTTACTGGACCGTCTCTACCTATAATAAGTACATGATCAGATTTACTTGTTTTCATAATTTTTTTTTGAATTATACAGAGGTATCCTGGCCCCACATAAATGATCCAGACTAGTCACGTGTTGCCACGTGTCGGTCCCTTGTTCCTAGCGATGCTGAAATAATAATTTCCATGAACCCTGGTGGCTTCACCGTATTGAGTTTTTTACCCTCAAGTTAATCACCACCAGACTACAAGTCCTGCTTAAAAGAATATTATTATCACTAACTAATAATAAAATACAGATTACAAGTGAAGAAACTTGCAAGCCAAAGTGCTTCAAGAAGCCAAATTAGTACGAGCCCAAAAAACTATAAAAAATAGTAAACGTTACATAATACACGTAACTGAACTTATACTCCCTACAAAATACGATATACATTCAAATTCAGTTCAGTAACTATTTTTAACAGAAAGTTAATAACATGAACGTCTTGTTTACGATGGATACGGAAAAAAGATGAACGTTTTGTATACGGTGGAAAGACTACCACACAAAGTCCAGCAATTTGGCAATTGGCATAAAAGGAGTTGACCAAGACGTTTACTTAAATTTCAACATATCCGAATAGTACGCATATGTTTTAAGTACGTCATCAAACGGTGAATAAAATACAGAACATAAATTTTAATATTTATTAAGCCATTTTATCATGCACATTTAGACAAAAAAAACTATTAAAAAAACAAAATATCAGATTGTATTTGGCATCACGTTCAAGTTTCAATTTATGATATCCACGAAACATTTTTGAAGTTTTGGTGTCCATATAAGATATATCCCTTCTGTTTTAATAATTAACACATACTTTCAGCCCTACCATGGAATCAATAAGAGAAAATCTCCATGATATCACATTTTTGAAATTTATCATAAAAGTAGCATTTCATAGGAAGTTTCAAAATAATATTTATTAAAAGATAAAATGATTAAATAGTTCCAAACACTAAACCTTATTTTAATCCCAACTTGTAAATACCAATATTTTTAAAACCGGGACGGCAATCAAACAGGAGAAACTATTGACCATGGTTCAATTTGGTCTAACCAGGTTCAACCTAATTTAGTAATTTTATTAAGAATAACATCATAATTTATCTTAATCTATGAATATAATAATTGGTGCATATGTGTATAAGTTCAGTAGAAAATATCAATCAAAACATTCATAATTTCAAAGTTTATAAAGTGAGACACTTATTTATATTCCATTGTTGTAATACAATACAAAAAGAATTAAAAACTCAAAGAATACATAAAACGATAAGCCAAATTATCTCCACTATAAAGTAGTTGGAATACAAAAAGAAAAAGAAGAAAAAGCATCAGTAAGTTGTATTTTATATTTAAATTTGACATTCGCTCAAAGGTTGAATATATTGGCTCTTTGATCAAACGAATAACGCTCCCAGACGCTTGTTTCGAGAAAGATCATTGCCACTGGCCAGCTAGCTGCTTTTTCGTTGAACACTGAGCTTACTTTCCTGTATTGGTATATTTCTCTGCAACTTTCTGCCTTTTTCAAATCTTTTACCTGCTTGAGAAGTAACCAGCAGACAACACGCTTTCACCTGGTCTTTACACACCGATTCTACCCCCGACTTTTGACGGAGGGTCTGTCTGCTCCGGCCAACTTCACCACCGAGAAGAACTTTATCATGTCTGTCAAGATCTGGAGCTCTTTTGGATGGCTTTGCTAGGTTAACGCCTCGCAAGTCAGTGGTAGAGTCGACATTAACTCCTCTAAGATCAAAAGCTTCTCTTCGAAATCTTCTCTTCTTATAAAAGCCTTTATCCTTTAGGTTTAAGACAAAACCTGACTCCTCAGACTAGATACCAAGATGTCTTCAAATCACTAGACCACTTCTGAAAAGGGAAAATGCCGAGTCACTCACACAATAGAACCGACAAGCAAGAGGATACATGCTCCAGAGTTCGACAACTCATGCCTCATAAACGAGAACCTGCTAACTCTAATAGGCAGGCTGAAAAACCCGGATGAAAACACATGAGACTCCTCATAACAGATCTTCCCAAAAAATGGACCATGAAAAGAAAAGCTGTAGGGTCAGATCTAGGACACAACCTATTCCAGTTCAAGTTTGAAAGAGAGGAGGAAATTCTCAGCGTACTCAGCAACAAACCGTATCATTTCAACTAATGGATGGTTATACTCCAGAGATGGGAGCCGGTTATTTCTCCATTTTCCCGTCATAGATTCCTTTCTGGATCCAACTTCGTGGACTGACGCTTCATTTATGGCATTAAAAGATGATTTACGACATAGGGTGGAAGCTGGGAACCCTAGATGACTATGACATTATCTTCACCTCAGCACACATATGAGTCAGTGTTAATTGTGTAAGCTCTTTGGTAAAGGATACTATTGTCGAATTTGGCGTAGGGGAAAGAATTTGGCTCATGGGAAGAAGCCCTTGTCACCTTTAACTATGAAGGATTGAAAGGAAATTTCTCCAATTGCTTAAGTCTCTTTCATCTGGCTAAGCATTGCCCCTCAAACAAAACTTTAATCTAGGAACATCACAAACAAAGAGCGGAACAGAACAAAGGCTTCCCCCATGTGAGTCGACGCTACTCCTCACAGGGCAAGCAACCTGAAACCCACATGATAAGGAAATATCTCTCCAAGCTTTCCACTAACGGCTAGATCGTCATGGAAAACCTTTTGGCGAGAGAATATATTTATCTCAACAGATGGCCAAACCTCTCAATAACAAAATTACGCTAGCAATAACACTTCCACAGAGGGTGAGTCACTACCGTGACTGTATAGTTACGGCTAACAGACCAGTCACCTCTCCTCCTACTCATTGGGATAATGTCAAGACTCAAAAGACTCAGGGAGAGGAGCTGCAAAAAGGGATCAAACTTTTTTAGACAGTCAATAATCATCCTCCTCAAGCTGAGACGCCAAAAACAATTGGAAGAAACCTGGAGGTCTGTGATTATCCACCACGTCCCTCCATTCCCACCACGGAGGAGGTGGTGAATGAGCTCTACGAAGTCATTGTCCAATACACAAGCTGTGCTGACCCTACTGAAAGCACAACCACGCGTCAACGATTTTTACATGGAGAAATTAGAGGCCTCATGAATGAAACAGCTTCTGGAATCATTGCAGCAGCGATGGAGAGAATCCAACCTGAAGCTAGAATGGTGGAACCTAGAACAGTTATCAATCTGGCTCTCCATCAAGATATAGGTCCTATCCCACAAACTCAACCTAGAAGAAGAGGACGTCCATCAAAGGAAAAGAAATAATTTTCAGCTCCAAAAGGAATGATGGGTGCAAACTCCCGCAAAAGAAATATGGCAAAAACTAATGCATATCCTGCAAGAGAAGCAGGGTCATCCAAAACACAACCTGAACAGAGAACCGGAACTACCCCAACCGCCTCTCTGGGAATCAGACCCACCATTCCTATGATACCGGCTATTATGAGACCAGATCGAATTTTCACAGCCAAAAACCTAATCTTCCTTAGCGATACTGAGATGGAATCGTTGCGGGTTAGAAAACCCCACCACAGTTCAGCGAGTCAGGGATATGCAGAAACACTATTCTCCAGACTTAATCTTCCTGATGGAAACAAAGAATATTGACTCCTTTGTGTCAGAAGAACTAAATAAGCATAATCTCATGGGATAACATTTAGTCTCTTCCCATTCCCCAGGGGGAGGCGGCCTTGCTCTTCTGTGGAGTAAGGATGTCAACGTTACTATACTGTCATCAAATCACAACTTCATTGACACTTTCATCTCGTTCAATAATACTAAGTTCTATAGTACCTTTGTGTATGGAGCTCCGAAAGTACCCAAACATCAGGAAGTATGGAACCAACTGTCTTTTATAGCTGCACCAAGAGATGGTCCATGGTTCCGGATAGAAGATTTTAACGAAATCGTTGATAACTCTGAAAATCGAGGGGAGAAGAACGAGCATAAAGTTCTTTTGTACCTTTTTCGAAGCTTCCTATCAACTTCAGATTTGTTTGATTGATGTGCATCACTCTGGAAATTTTCTCTTTTGGAAGGGAAAAAGGAAAATATGTAAGGTGCACTGCCGGTTGGACAGAGTTGTAGAAAATAGCCTCTGGTCAGATCTCTTCTCCACTAGCCAATGTCCTTATCTCTTGTTCGAAAACTCAGATCATAAACCTCTTTTGTCTTTCTTTGACCCTACACAAAGGATGGCAATGATGATCTTTAGATATGATAGGAGATTGAGACTGAACCCAGAAGTGAGCAAAATTGTTAAAAAGGCTTGAAAGGAATATAACAACATACCTATCTCCTCCCGTATTTCTAACTGTAAAAAGGCTATTACTAAGTGGAGTAGAGAACATCATGCCAATAGCCGTAAAGCCATTGAAGCTATCAGAACCTCCTTGGACTCTAAAATGGCAAAGCATGATGCATATGAAGAACTCATCTCATCACTCAATAGAGATCTGCTACAAGCTTAAAAGCTGGAGGGGGAATTCTGGAAACAGTGGAGCATGCAGCTTTGGTTAGATTTGGGTGAGAAAAATACAGGGTTTTTTCATGCATCCACTAGAGGCAGACGTGCAAGAAATAGACTAACTGTGATAGAGGATAGGGAAGGTGTTGAAGTCTTTGAAAAAGAACAAATAGTCAGTGCCATCTATGACCGCTTCACTGCGATCTTCACTTCCTCAAACCCAGACATCACAAACAAAGTTGTGAGAGCTATTAAACCCTGCATCACACCGGAGATGAATGAGGAGATCACAACCATTCCCTCTCCCACTGAAGTCAGAGCTGCACTCTTCTCCACTCACCCAAATAAAGCACTGGGACCAGACGGTTTCTCAGCAAACGTTTTCCAAACAAACTGGGACACTGGTTGTCCTGCAATAACAAGGGATACACAAGATTTCTCCATCTCGTGATGTTTGCCACATAATATAAATTTAACACATATCACGATCATCCCCAAGATCTCAGATCCTAAAAGAGTGGCAGATTACATGTTTATTGCTCTAGGTAATGCTTATTACAAGACAATATCCAAGCTCCTAGCAATGAGACTAAAGTCGATTCATAAACACAATTGGCTTTCATTCTAGGCCGGACAATTTCAGACAATGTTCTAATAACTCATCAGGTCCTATACTACCTGAAAACTTCATGGACAAAGAAAAAGAGATCAATAGATATCAAGACCGAAATGAGTAAAGTGTAAGATATGCTTGAATGAGGGTTTATCAGGAATGTAATGGTCCATATGGGTTTCAATCAGACCTGGATTAATTGGTTCATGCAAAGGTTAATAACAATTTCATATTCTTTCCTAACAAATGACGAAGTATGGGGACGGGTTCAGCCTTACCGTGGCATCCGGCAAGGGGATCCCCTCTCCCCAGACATCTTTATCATGTGTGCTGAAATCCTTCTGGTCTTTTCTTTAATGCACAGCAAAGTGGTCAGCTAACGGGTATTAGAATATTGATGAATAGCCCACACATCAATCATCTCTTGTTTGTTGATGAAACCATGTTCTTCACTAGAACTGATAACAAAAGCTGTTTAGCACTTACAGACATTCTGCAAAAATATGAAGATTCATCAGGATAAATGATCATTGTAGATAATTCTTCAATCTCTTTCTCCCTACAAACTTCTGAAGAAGACAGACAACGAGTTAATCTTTCTTTGGGAATTGAGAAGGAGGGAGGGATAGGAAAATACCTAGGTCTCTTGGAGCACTTTGCAGAAGGAAGAAACACCTCTTCACTTCCATAGTTGATTGGGTGCAACAAAAAGCAATTGGATGGTCTACATGCTTCCTATCTTCAGCTGGAAAGCTAACAATGATAAAATTCGTCCTCTCAGCGGTAACAACTTTTGCAGTGTCATGCTTTGAGCTCCCAGTGATCAGCCTTTGTAAAAAAGAATTTAGTCAGTGTTAACTAGGTTTTGGTGGGACTCAAATGATGCCAAAAAAATATGTTGGATTACTTGGAAAAAACTAACACAGCCAAAAGTCTAGGTTGATTGGGTTTCAGAAACTTACAATAGTTAAATAAGGCTCTGGTGGCAAAAATCGCATGGAGGATCATCACAAAACCGGATTGTCTCTTGGCAAGAATCCTCATCGGGAATTACAGCCAGTCTGAATCGTTCCTAAAATTCCCTTGCAAGACCTCAACATCCCATAGATGGAGAGTATCCTGGTAGGAAGAGACCTACTACTTCACTCTCTGGGCAATGTCATTGGAAATGAGAATATTACAAAGTTATGGGACAAACCTTGGTTGTCGGCAACAACTCCAACAAGAATACATAGTCCCTTAACAATGAATGATCAGGATGCCTACGTAGCTGACCTGCTACACAGGGACTCAGGTATCCGGAACAAGAAGCGTATTCATTACAATTTCCTCATCTTCTGGATACAATCTTACTGCTTCAACCTAGTCTCACAGGCGCAGAGGATGCATATGTGTGGCTCTCTGAAAAATCAGGAGCTACACTACAAAGTTAGGCTATCTAGTGCAGAATCATGCTCTCAATTCTTCATGACCCTCCAGCACAATACTTGCCAGTTTCAATTGGTATAAATCAGTGTGGAATATCTAAGCAATACCAAAGATACAATTTTTCTTATGGAAAGTGATCCAGAAAGGTATTCCAACAGGTAGGAAGTTGCAATCAAGAGGTCTTATGAGAAATACAGATTGTATCAGGTGTGGGGGAGATGAGTCTACCTTACACTTGATGTTTTTGTGCGACTTTGCACAACATTTATGGACCACCACTCCATGGTCCTCAAGCTTTGACTCGCTGTAGGCAACTTTGTTCAGTGAGGAACTGGAGACTTCAAGGATCCGAGTTAATTTTCCTTGGATCACTTGGTTCATCTAGATTTCTTGAAATCAGTGCCTTTTCCAGAATAGACAATCGTCGCCACAACAAGTTGTCTCCCTTGCCACCGCAGCTGCAAAGGAATGGGCTAAGGCACAAGACTCGGCTAAATCGGTCCATCTAAGTACAAAAACCACTCAACTTCCACCTATCACAATCCCCTCGCCGACCTATCACAATCCCCTCGCCGATAACATGCAACTCAGATGCAGTTTGGCGTCAAGACTCTAATCGGTCGGTATAAGGTGGATCTTCACCGGCAACAACACCATGGAATTAAGCAGAGGGTAAGCCTCTCAGCTCCACGTTTCTTCACCTCTCATGGTGGAGGGGATGGCATTTAGATCTGCAATGATCCACGCCGTGGAACTCCACTTCACTAACGTATGCTTCAAATCAGACTCTAAAGAACTCATTCGAGTCATCAACTCGAAGCATCACTCGCCTGAACTCTATGGAATTCTCACTAACATTGCTTCAACCTCCACCTCATTGTCCTTCTGTCATTTTACTTATGTACCAAGAGCCTTCAATGGGCATGCGGACACAATTGCAAAGGTATGTCTTTCAAATTGTGTTAATGGATCTAGTATGTAAGAACTCTTTTATTAGTTAAGTAATCAGTTGTCCAGGAAATTTTTTTTGACTAACTTACAACTGTAAATTACAAAAAAACTTTGTAAAATTGTTAAAACTTGAACAAATATAATGGTAGAAGTTTAAAAATATCCAAAAGATTTTTTTTTTGAAAATCCATATATCTAAAAATATCAGCTATTGTTTGATAAAAGAAAAATAGATTATGAAACTAAAAGTAATTATCTAATCAAAAGTCATTTAATAATTGATCCCTGTTTGAAACTGGTTTCCGGTTTGTACCAGTTGATATGGTTTTTAGCGGGTTTGATCTCTCTTGAGTTTTACCGTCAACCAAAACCAGCTATATCTCCGGTTCATGGTTGAAACTGGTTCGACCACCGGTCTGGTCCTGTTTTAAAAACACTCGTAAATACTAAATCTTAATCCTCATCACTTAAATCTAAATTCAAATTTTATATAAAAAAGTCTTTTTAATTTTTAATAAATGCTATTTGGAACTTTTTCCTCTTATGTACTATTTCTGCGAAAAAATGTTGTTTTAGAGATATTTGAGGATATTTCAGCCCTATAAATATAACAATGTTCTAACCCTCGAATAAGTACAAGAAAAAACATTTACTATCTTACAAATTAAAAAATGGGGAAATTCCCAGCTTTGATGATAATCCTCTCTTCTTCTCTTCTTTTTGTTCTTCAAACCCTCGACGTTGTTAATGGTGCCAAATGTTACGGAAGCTCAAACAGCAACCGCAGCTACTCTCAGAATCGCGACAATCTCTTCTCTACTCTTTCTAATAAAGTCGTCACTAACGGTGGATTCTACAACGCTTCACTCGGCCAATATCCCAACAAAGTTTATGCTCTTGGCCTCTGCGCAAGAGGCTACGATCCAAAAGTTTGTTCCAACTGTGTCGAAAGATTGATCCAGGAAACACAAAGGGATTGTCCAAGCATCATGGATTCGTTCGTTTGGGGCAGTGACGAAGAAGAGCTTGTTTCTTGTCTTGTACGTTCCTCAAACCAATCTTTTGGGAGCCTCGAGATTAGTCCTCCTGTAATAGGGATGAGTCCAGATCATGTCGGGCCATTGATTAACATGACCCTTTTCATGCTACAATGGGAATCAACGGTTAATAAGACCCTCGAGGCTGCCACAAAAGCTAGTAATTCCTCCGCAAATAAGTACTATAGTGCCTCACGCGCCGAGTTCACGGCGTTTCCGGATGTTTTCATGCTGATGCAATGCACACCCGACATAACTTCCCAAGGCTGCAAGCAATGTTTGGAAGCTTGTCTGAAATACTTTAGAGAACAGTTTCGGGGAAGAACAGGGGGCATGATTAGTTTTCCGAGCTGTTTTCTCAGGTGGGATCTATATACTTTCCATGGTGCTTTTGGTAATGTTACAAGAGTTCCTGCACTTCCTCGACCTCCGGCTCAGGAAAAGGAGAGCTCTATACCAAAAAAGAAAGGTAAAACAAATGAGTTTGAGCATTCCCAAAAGTTTGTGAGTATAATAAAGAGGTTCTTCGACTAACAAGGGTTTAAAATTTTCAGGAAGAAGCATGTTATGGGTAATTATCACGATAATTGTGGTTCTTACTTTCATTAATGTTTTGGTATTTATTGGTTTCTATAAAGTCAATGCTCGGAGGAAAAAGTTAAACAACGGAAAAAATGGTAAGTGCAACTTGTTTCTTGCTTCAGTCAACCTTTCTGATGACTTATTTATTTTTTATTTTAGTTGGTGGTGCAGAATACTCTGATTCAGATGGTCAATTTATGTTACGGTATGATCTTGATATGATCTTATCGGCAACGGATAACTTTTCGCCTGAAAACAAGCTTGGGCAAGGTGGATTTGGTACGGTCTATAAGGTAGTAACTAGTAATAACATTTTTTTCGTAGTGATATTATTGAGATCTTGCTTGGTCTTGGATGAGTAACAAATATTGAGAACGTACTGGTTTCAGGGGAAACTACTTAACGGGAAAGAGATAGCTGTGAAGAGATTAGCCAGGGGTTCAGAAGGAGGTATAGAGTTTAAGAATGAGGTTTCACTCTTGACAAGACTCCAGCATAAGAATCTGGTTAAGCTTCTTGGTTTCTGTAACGAAGGAGATGAAGAGATTCTTGTCTACGAGTTTGTACCCCACTCAAGCCTTGACCGCTTTATTTTCGGTAAGATTTTGAAAGACCTGAGCTGGACCAGAACACATTTATAAGAAACATTCTGATAGAGATGTATCATATACAAGAGCTACAACTTTAAAAAGCCTTATATATTAATATATAATTTATATAATCTTTAATATATAATACAGCAAAAATATATATATTGGAAAATATCTAATAGTAAAAATAGTAAATGAATTATAATAAGACAAATTGATATTTTATAAGTATTATATATATATATATATATTTTATTGGATTGTAGAAAAGTTTTTGGATAGGACAGCTTCATTTTATATAGTCTTCAGAAATTATTGGAGCATGTCCAATGGAAGAAATCATTTGGGTATCTTAATAATAAAATAAAAAAAAAATTAAAGAAAACTAAGAAAGAGATACAAAAGTATCTAAAAAGAGATGTTATTAGAAACTCATCACAACTTCTTTTGCCAGATGCTTAGTTTTAAGTGGTTTCAGTTTCATAAAAGTAGTAAAACATAACTCAATAAATCAGAAGTATTAAAATATGAGTATTTATTAGATGGGAACCCCATTTGAGACATTTTACCAATGGGATTGCTCTTAGCGATAAAAATTCTTTCAAATCTGCAGATGAGGAGAAGCGTTCGTTTCTTACATGGGAAGTGAGGTTTAAAATTATAGAAGGCATTGCTCGAGGTCTTGTTTATCTCCATGAAGATTCTCAGCTGAAGATTATTCACCGAGACTTGAAGGCAAGCAACATCCTTCTGGATGCAGAGATGAACCCAAAGGTTGCAGATTTTGGGACAGCGAGGCTTTTTGACACCGATGAGACTCGAGCTGAAACAAAACGAATAGCTGGAACCCGGTAAAAACATATCAATCAACTCTAAAGACATATAACTATGTCCACCATCAACTAACGTTATTAGTTGCATATATGCAGTGGATATATGGCTCCCGAATATCTGAATCACGGGCAAATTTCAGCTAAATCTGATGTATATAGCTTCGGTGTTGTACTTCTAGAGATGATAAGTGGTCAAAGAAATAATAGCTTCGAAGGAGAAGGAATTGCAGCTTTTGTAAGTTTCTTTACATATCAGTCTTCACGTATCTTCAATCCAATGTAGAAAGTAAAGAATATAACTTTTCTTTTGGTTCAGGCATGGAAGAGATGGTCTGAAGGAAAGCCTGAGGTTATAATTGATCCTCTATTGGTAGAAAATCCGAGTGTCCAGATAATTAAGTTGATCCAAACTGGTTTGTTGTGTGTTCAAGAGGATGCAACAAAGAGACCAACCATGAGCTCTGTAATGATTTGGCTTGGCAGTGAGACCATCACCATTCCATCACCTAAGGCTCCTGCTTTCACAGAGAGTGATCCTCAATCTGAAGATGGTACAATGTCTATGAGCATTGTCTTCTCGGAGTTGAGTTCTCGTTGAGTTATAAATTGTTAATCTATATGTTGTTTTATGGGGTAACAAATATTCTACTTGATTTAAATTGAAAAAGAAAGTATTATAAAATATGTATAAATAAATAATCCTAAGTTCAAGACACCTCTACAGAGAATATATGATAGTATTACTATTACTTATACAGAATCTCCATGAATCTTAATATGGCCCTTCAAGATCGGTAATTGAAGACTTGTGCTGTAGATTAATCGTGGTACGTAATACGCATGGTGGTTGAACATTACCGTTGGATTGGAAAGACTGTAAAACCGTGTAAACATTTAAAGCAACGTAATTTTTATATGAAGGCCTTACCGTGAAATTTAAATTAGACATAAGTACTTTATGGAGTTTGAACTAACTATTTCTAAAAAATTACATGTTTTGAGCTGATTTTTTTTAATAAAAAATTAAAAGTTTAGTCGGAGATGTGACCCAGTTGGTGGTAACCTACATTCACCAGTGAGTGTGGGTGAGAGAGTTAGGTTCCACTGTAGGTTGTGTTTGGATTCAGAGAGAACTTTCAACGCCTAAGGTTACGAATGGAAAGGTAGAACAAAGACAGTTCATCCGCAGATGCAGTTCTCATGCATTGCTTTTACCATTCATGTTTTTCTGTTTTTAAAAAGCAATTAGCGGGAGATTTGCATGCAGTTCAATATTTTTTTGTATTTTTGTGGAAAAAGCAAGAGATCTGCATGCAGATCTCACTCGCTAACATTTTGTGGTGTTGACCTGCTTTTTTTGCTGATAAATGATTTAGTTACGAATACATAATTTTAAAATATGTTTATCTATTTTTATAAATACACTATTTTCATTTTATTTTACTTACAACTTTAACAATATAAAACTAGTATTTTTTATCATGTAATTTTACATTTAGTATTTATACAATTTGTATTTTAACTATGATATATGTTATGAAAATATATAGTAATATAGTTTAGATATGTATACTAATGTAAGAGATGTGTATTTCATTAAATGTTAATATCTTTAATAATTGTTAATATCTTTAATATTTTGATTTTAATATTGTATTAGTAAGGTTTTATCAGGTATTTCGTTAAAATTATAGTAATATATTTCATCAAGTTATAGTTTTGATATTTTGATTTATTTAAAACTGCAATTTATATATTATATTTATATATGATATGTTTTAATATATTTTACTGTAATTTTTATTATTTAAATATATAGTCTATTTTATTGAAACTATTTTTACTATTTAAATTTACAATAACTGGTTGAACTGTTTGATCTGCACTTGTCCCGCATGATCTGCACTTATCCCACTTGATATGCATGATCTGTTTGATCTGCACCGCATGAACTGCTTTTACCATTCGAACCCTAAGAAAGAAAAAAAGAACGTAATATGAAGTCATCTCTATAGTTTTGCGGGAACAATACTTGAAAATTAAAAGTGACGATATTTCTTTAGTTTTTTTTAAAAAACGGTTATTCTATTATTCAAACTTGAGTTAGTTTGAACAACCAATGTAATGCATATCCTATGGAAAAAAATCTCGCTATCTTAGCTAAAAAATCAAACGATACATTTTCAGCGTAAATAATAAAAGCAATCGAGAAATCAGTGAATTTATTCTTCAGTTTTGACAACTTCTACAGTTTTGACAACTTTTTCAGTTTAGTAAAAAAATTTGTCCATGCTCCTAAATCTTGAATCATCGAAATTAGGTTCTTGCAATTGGTGCCAAAAATCTGACAAGTCCATAGCTGGCTGCAGAATGAACTCCATTGCTATTTGACTCCGGTTAAAAATCCTAGGTCCCCCATTATATATACGTACATGAGCAGAAACAAACCACCTACAGAAAAAGGAAAAATATTAGATATATTAAAGTGAACATGAGCACATATTTGTTCATCGATATATAAATTAACGTCTGCTCACTAAAACATTTATTTTTAATTATAGATTTCGTTGTCTGTATTCCTCAAGTGACATGCAGTGTCATCCAAAGTTCAACACTTCCAATCAACGTCGTTTCCACTTGCAGACAATATAGACAAGTAGATCTTAACAAGTCAAGCCCCCAACTTGGAAATTCCGATGGAGTTAAGATAAACAAGTATATCCGATTGGAGTAAACCAGCCAACTTGGAAAATTCTAAAGTAGTCAAGTCACTACAAATTTCCAAAAGAAAATAGAACTGTCAAATAGTCCATCAAACGTTGAGCATATATCCAATAACAATATTTAGTTTACATAGGGTTGGGCATGAATTGAATATCCAGGTTTTTGATTGTATTCATGATATGTTTCGTTTCGTCCAATAAATAATTATTTGATCCGATTCGATCCGTAGTCACATGTATATATGATATTTCAGATATCTGGAAAATTTTAGTTTTTGACCAGATATTTCATTCGATCCGTACAAATAAATTAAAAGATAAATAAAAATACAAAATAATAAAAGTTATGACAAAATATTATTCAGTTTTATAAATTCTAATAACTAATATAATAAATTTAATAAATAAAAAGTATAGTAAATCTTATATAAAATATAATATTGATATAAGTTATATATAATTCCTTATATATATATATATGCATATAACGGATCGAAACATATATTTGTTCCTAGAAATATTAATATTTAAGATTTGCTTTTTTCTTAGAAATATTTGTATATCTTGATTGTTGATTCATAGGATATTTTATATTAGTATTTGTGTTGATTCATAGAATTACGGATATCTTGATTGTTCGGTACAAATTAAAATGGATAAAAAATCAAATAAAAATTTACAGATATTTTTCTCAGAGGCTGATCCCCAACAAAATTAATTAATATAACTATATATAAATTATATAATAGTAGGAGGTAAAGTGAGAAAAACAAATATTGTTTGGAGAATTTGGATGGTAAAACTTCAAATTTGAGGTCATATTATTTAGAACCTCAGAATTTGAAGGTTTAATTACTTGTTCAAAATTTTGTTAAGTATCCTTATTCGGACAACTATCTATATGTTGGGTAGCAATTAATTGGTCCAACAATTAGATTGTGACCCACGTTTGAAAAGCGTAGATTTTTTATTATAAACAATTATATATTATGTTCCAAAATTATTTTATATTGAAAAAGGAATTTTGCTTAAAATTATTTAATTTTAAATTAATCTATCTGAAATTTTGTATGTACACTCTTATGTAACTCTTTGTAGGCATGAGCATTTTACCAGGCCCAAAAAAATGAACCAAAATCGACTCAAAAATACATGTTCAATTCAGGTCCGGATAGAAGAAAATTTACCTATTAGGTATATTTTTGGACCCTCGGATCTCTGTTCGAGTCTGGGTCTACCCGAGACCGGATTGAGTATCCAAAGTACTTGATTGTATCTTGTTTGTTTTGGATATGTTGTTGGTATCACAAATAGTTTTTTTTTTTATTTTGTGTTTGAGTTTTTCGGTTATTGTTTTGGGATTCATGTAAGTTATTAAAATTGTAAAAATATATTTCAGGTATTTGAATAAAATTTTGGGTATTTTTTGGTTCCTAAATGTCAGATTTCAAGTAAAATTTCAGTTTTTTGGGTATTTAAATTTTTTTTGGCATTTGTTTGGTTTTCGAGTATTTTTTTATGTTTCAGATATCCTTTTGGGTTTTTAGATACTTCTAGTCTTTTTGGGGTCTTAAATACTTGAACAGATCCAGATCCGTTATGAACACAAAAGTTACATATATTTAATATGTATTTAAATTATAGACCTGAACCGACTCAAATTCAAAAAGAACCGATCCGAATCCAAACCAACATTTCCAAATACCTACTTTGATTCAAATGTCAAGGATCTGAAAGATCCGAACTCGCAAAGAACTGATATGTACCCAACCTGAAGACTTAAATTTCAATGCCTATTCTTTTTATTATATTTTATGTGCAATTTGTAAGAGTTATATTTTTAAGTTAGTAAAGCGTTGTACTGGCAGATTTTTGGCAAATCAGCTCTTGCATTTTTTGTCTGAATGGCATCAGTTTGTAGCAATGTAATCCTCTGTCCATGATGAAAGCGTTCTTTTCCTGATCATCCGGATGCATAAGGATTTGATTGTAACCTGAAAATGCATCCAAAATGACAAGAGCTGATTTCTAGCTGTTGCCTCCACCAACCGATCTATATACGGAAGAGGAAAACTATCCTTTGGACAAGCCTTATTGAAAATGGTAATGTCTATGCATGCATTTCATATTCTTCTTCTTTACCACCATTGGGTTTGCAAGCCGGTTTTTGTATTTAACTTCGACGATTGATCCCACTTTATGTAATCTTTCTACTTCGGTGTTGATGGCCTCCGATCTCTCTGAGATGAGCTTCCTCCTTGTTGGCGGATGAGTTTGAAAGTTGGGTATACGTTTAACTTGTAAGAAGCTATCTCCGGATCTATTCTGACCATGTCATTGATCTTCCAAGGGAATGATCCCTTGTTCTCTTCCAAGAGAGCGACTAGTTCTTTCTTTGCTCCAACTCCTACGCAATGACGGGTTTTCTGGACTGATGCATATTTGTTGTAATTCTTCTGGTTGAGGACCGTCGACGTCCTCTTTTTTATCCCCTGGTTTCCAGTATTTGTCAAAGTCATCTTATATCTTTATTTCGGTACTCGCCTCAGCTTGTTCCCTTTTATGTAGCACATTATTGGTGTTCTTTGTCTCCCTTGGATCGTTATGATTCCTTGAGAAGTTAAAAATTTAATACATTGGTGGTATGTGGACAGCACAGCTCGCATGGCGTTGATCCAAAGAGTAGCAAGGATTACTTCATAGTTGTCTGGGGAATCCATAATGAAAAGGTTGGTATCTTCCGCCACTCCGCCAATGTGGATCGGGAGCTGGATGCTTCCCATTTAATTCGAACTGTCATAGGCAGTTAAGATTTCCTCGTGGCCTTCATTCATGGGTTAGTAAGATCCAATACTTTCAGCACATTTTTGTAAATGAATATTTATCGTGCTTCCGTTGTTAACCAATAATGCCTTGGTTATTCTGGAATCGGCCACAATTATTTCCAACACAAGTGTGTCGTTGTGTTGTTGATCTAATTCTTATGCATCTTTCTTAGTGAATTGTAGCCTTGCTCAGTTACTTGCGGAATGTGATCCTTGTGGGACATGGTTGTTTACTATCCATACAGAATTGTCGAATAATGGATTCAAGTCCATTATTACGTTAATTATTTTCTGATATATAGAAGCTTTTACAATCTCCGGGTTCCGTGCTCTCGAGCTTTCCCTTTGGCATTTTGTAATCAGTGAGTTTGTCACCGCGATGGCCTCTTCCTCTTCTAACTTGATATGTCTTTCACATCGGTGAATGGCGTCCTGAAGGGTGCTTGGTAGATTTAAAATAAGGTTGCTGTGATATTTTTAACTGCATTGTAAGGAAATCATTAAGGCCAATACTCCAACCTCATCTCATATTGTCACTCGATACCACCGTCTCCAAACTTTTGATAAAAGAACATAATTATTCGTCCTTGGTTTGGAGCATTCTCTATAAGCTTTCGTCTTGAATCACTTTGGGTTGTGTTCCCCGATATCGGCTTGAGCCGGAGAAAAGTTGTGTTTCTGGACATTGGTCTTGTCTGCTGGGTCATTTGGTGAGGCACCTGGGAATGGTCATGAGTGATTGTTTGTTCTGTTGGCGTTCCACCAACCTATATGAAAGAACAGAGTAGAAACAACAGATTTTGATTTTATAGTTATCTGAGGTGGTGTGATATCCTGATCCTTGATAAGTGTTGCGGGCACTGAGCCATTTTTGTTGTAGTAGATAAGTTTATCTCGGCCATTGTGATGTATATTTCAAGTTGGAATATTTAGAGGTTTTATGTTGAATCCTCTCTCTTTCTTCTAGCGCTAAATGATGGATCTCAAAATCGACAAAGAAATAGGATACATTATTTACAATAACATGTATAAGAAGAAATATAAGGAAAACGTATATATTGATGGTTACGTATGAAAGATGTGTATTGGATTGATAATGTACAACTAAGGAATGTAAAAGATATCTAAGAACAAGAGAGTACAAAAGTATTGAAACTATTAATTTGCTATCAAAAGAATGGGATTCCTTCTTTTTTTCTCGTGATTCTCTCTTTACAAGTGCTGGTGAGATGGATTGTAACAGTGGTGTGTTATTCGGTGAGTATCGAGTGCTTTTATCATCGTCTTTAATGCTTTAACTCATGTTGCGCTCTGGTTTGATTATGTTAGCTTGCGATGAGCCCATAACGTTTGTGGGCCCACTATTTTTTTGGGTTTTAATGGCATCGAGTTGGATCTTTGTACCAGATCTGTAGTGGGGGTAAATCCACCCCCAACAAAATAAAAATAGAGAAAGGAACAAGATAAAAGACTTTTCTTCCCTCAGTTTTGCTTAACGTAAACGAGGTGTTTCGTTGTCCGTCTTCCACATGTGGCATGCAGTATCATGCAAAGTTCTACACTTCTAATCAAACTCGTTTCCACTTCCAAACAATATAGGCAAGTAGATCTGAGTGGACTCAACAAGTCAAGCACCCAAGTTTGAAATTTCTAATGGAGTTAGAGCCGTCATAAATTTCCGACAGAAATAAAGCTGTCAAATATATGATCCAAATATGTATATATATTATCCATAATGAAAAATGATCAAAAACGTTTATGTCCAATAAAAATTATGTTCAAATAGAGATGGACGTAGACAATTTAAATATAATTTGAATTTAATCTAATTATTTCATAAATTTTAGTCTACTGAGTTTTTGTTTTTTATTTAAATAAGATTTTGTTAATTAATAAATTAAATAACAAAATACTGTGTTTTCTGTTTAAAATATAAAATTTTATTTTCCACTTGAATCATAAAATTATGTCCATCCGCCAAAACCTTAAAATTATATTCATTTCATTTCTTTTGTATAATGTTTTGAATATATTTTTTTGTTTTAGTTACATTTTTAAAATTTTTATGCAAGCTATTAAAACTGTTGATTAAGAGATTAAGAGTAAGTTAGTATACGTTTGTTGTTTCCAAAATTTACACATTTTACAATAAAGTCAAACAACATTAGTTATCTATATTTTAAGGTAACTTTTTTAAATAGTATTTTTAAGTTTTTATCATAAAATAATTTTTTAAAAGAAAATGACTAAAATAATTTTTTATTATAAAATTTTTAATATTTATTTTTAATATTTTTAAAATTTTACCCCAAAATCTTATTTCTAACTCTAAACTCTAAGTCTAGATTAATTAACTCTAGGATTATAAATATATATTTACATCTTTAATAAAATATTTTGGTCATTTTCTCGTTGAAGACTATTTTATGAAAATAAATTAAAAAATTATCCTAGAGAATTTCTCTATATTTTATTACCTCTTTTATTAACAGCCAATTTATATTTTTCTGAGACTTGATTTCATGACTTCCCAACGATTAAGTTTTTGATCCAACCATTTTTAAAAATAGATAGATTCAAAAGAAGAAGAAAAAAATTAGAAAATGGATTTTGAAGTTTTTAACTTCATTTGTACATACAGAACTGCCTTCGAATTAAAAGAAAAAATAGAAATGAATTCACAAAGTTAACGTGTGACTGCTCCTCTTCTTTATTCTCAATAGCAATGATTAATTGTTGTTTGGTTACTTTTATTTGCAATCGAGTGTTTTCAGTAAAAATAAACTTTTTTTTTGAATCTGTGTGTTCATACTAAAATATTATACAAAACAAGAGAGGGGGTAGTATTTTTTACCAAAAGTCATTAAATTATATTCTTCCATCAAACGATGTAGCAAAATATTTTGAGAAATTCTCTTAGATAACTGATTTTAGTTTCTTCTTCACAAAATTAGTTTTTAAAGAAGAAAATGACCAAAATAGTTTTTTTAGAAATTAATTTTTTATTTATATCCATTTATACTCTTAGGGTTAACTAATTAAGACTTTAGGATTTAGAGTTAAGGGGTGGATTTGGGGATATGGTTTCAAATTTCAATTTTATTTTTTAAAAAATGAAACTTTAAAAAAAAATATACTTTTTTAGTCATTTTATTTTTCTAGAACTATTTTTATGACAAAAACTTAAAAATAGTTATTTAAGAGAATTGCTCAAATATTTTATTGACCATATTTCTCAAGTGGCATGAGTGACATCCAAAGTTCAACACTTCCAGTCAACGTCGTTTCCACTCCCAAACAATATAGACAAGTAGATCCGAGTGGACTCAACAAGTCAAGCACCCAACTTGGGAAGGTCCGAATTGCGTCAACCAGTCAAGCGGCCAACTTGGAAAGTTTTAAAGGAAAAATATTGTTTTGAAGTTTAAAATAGTGAAATTCAACTATTCAATTAAAATTTGTAAGTTTTAAAAATTTGTTAAAGCAAAAAAACCTTCGAAATCTGAAGGTTTGAACACTTATTCGAGATGATCTAAATTAACCTTCCTCAGACAGACTATTGTTATGTTTGACAGCAATTGGCTAACTCATAATGAATAATTCTTATAAATGATAGCTTCAGGAACGATTATGTTCAAATAAATATGTCCGTAGACTCATAAAATTTAGGTTAGTGAGTATTTGTTTTATATATAAAATTTTATTAGTTAATAAATTTAACTAATACGATACTATGTTTTCAAAAATATTGTAAATATGTTTTGCCAAAATATTATTTTACGTATTTTCAACAAAACAGTTTTATGTTTTGCCAAACAAAACTCTAGATTATAGTGGGATAAAATCGTAAACTTATATTCTTGGCCAAAACTTAAAATTCTGCTTTCGTGAAAAATATAAATTTCTATTTTCTGCAAATCCGTAAAAATTATATTTATCCACAAAAATAAAAAAAATGTAAAATTATGTTTTTACATCAAACCATAAATTATGTTTTTCCACCAAATTCGTAAAGTTACCGTTAACCGCTAAAACAGTATTATGATGTTTCCACAAAAACTTAAAATTACATTTCCTCACCAAAATATTTAAAATTATAATTTTTGTCAAAACTGTAAATTAAAATTTTCGCCAAAACAATGAAATTGAGATTTTCTCAAAATTGTAAAATTATGTATCCACAAACTAAAAAAAGTTGTTGTCCAAGAAATTGTTTTATGCTAAGTTAGGAAATTATGTTTTCTTGCCAAACCGCAAAAATATGTTTTCTGCTGACACAGTAAAATTGTGTTTTTCCGTCAAAGTTGTAAAAAAAAAAATTCCCATCAAAATCGTAGAATTATGTTTTCACTTAAAATTGTTCATAACAAATAGTATGCATTACGCATCAAAGCTGGAAAAAAAATTTCCACCAAAATTGAAAAATTATATTTTTGGGTAAATTAGTAAACGTATATTTCCCACTAAAATAATATAATTTGATTATTTTGTAAAAAAACATACAGTTCTGGTTTCCACCAAAGCAAAAAGCTTTAGTTTCCATAAAAAAAATCATCAAAATTCCAAAATTCATTTTGTCGTCAAAATCAACAAATTAAGGCATTGATTTTTGGGAGATTTGCCAAAGAGGAAAATGAGTTTTGGGTTTAGGAGGGAAATGAGTTTTGGTTTCTAGAAGAAAATGGGTTTTGGGTTGTGGAGTGAACTTTTGTGGGAAGTGTTATTTATGATTTAATTTTGGGGTTCAAGATTTCGGGTTTAGTTATGGTTTAGGATTTAAATATGATTTAGGTTTAGCTAAAAATAATATAACAAATTTTATAAAATCTCAAATTTATTAATAACAAGTTTAAGGTATATGGTTTAGGGTTTAATTAAATTTGTGTGTGTTAAGAAAACATATATTGCAGTTTTAAAACTAAGAACTTCACTTATTATATTACAAATTTTTAAAACTTCAGGAACTTCAAGTTTACTAAGAACTTGAATCAGATTGTGAATCTGAGTCAATACAAGACTCTTCTAATTAATTTTCAGAAATATATTTGTCATTAGGAGGAACAACTGGCGTGGAATCAATCTGAATCATCTTCCACAACATACGACTCAATGCGCAACATCTCGCTTTGTGCAACAACTTGATTGTTTGTAGCATCTTGTAACACAACAAAAACATCTTCAGACGTTTCTCAAACCCCTCTAGGCACAACTTTTATACATCTCACCAATCGTTTATTGATGTACGTCCTACCTACAGATAAGGATAAAACAAACTTGATCACAATTACCAGATAAGATAAATTATCATATTTATCATACTGCCAGTGCGGAGACACATTAGTGATTCTTAATTTGTGTTTCCGCATTACCAGAACTTCAGTTGTATCAAACCACTTACATTTAAAAACCATGGTCTTTAGTCCAACATAACCCAAAATACTCAACCATCATTATTTCTTCGATGAATCTGTAATAGTCAATGTATGTTGTTCCACGAACTTGAACACTGTAATGTTGGGTTTTTTTATCCTGGCCATGGCTATGTGTGTGGAAGCAGTATCCAACGTCATAAGCAAGCTTGAAACACTCTTTCTTCATATTACTCTTCACTGGATACTTCCATCAGATTCTCTGGTATATCGGTTGCCAAAGTTTCCTCCTGCAATGTTCTCTTGACATGCCTCTTCTTCCACATATATTTCTTAATCATCCATAAATTGGTCTCTCGTCGATGATTCTCCAACGTCATAGTAGTTCTCTCCATGACTTGGCCATACTAATAATTACTCTTCAAGCCGACTTAGTAAAGATAGCAAGATATGGTTCTTCCATCACATTACTTTTGGTTTCGACATATTTCACAAGGAAATAACATGGTATTACCCTCCATAAAAGAATTTTGAGTCAAAGAAAATGCAACAAAAACATCAATACCTTCCATAAACTCTCTTGAAACATTATTATCGACTGGATCAATGTGTCGATCAATCCACTCTGCTTGATTTTGAAAATAGTATGACATTGAACCCTTGTTTTCCTTTTACTCTCACACGTTTAAGTTATTATACTTGTTGCAACACGAAAGAATCTCATGTGTTTGATTTTATAGAAAAAACTTTGCCACGATTTGCCACAAAAAGTGCTACGATTTTTGCCACGTTATGCCACAAAAATTGCTACAAAATTTGACACTATTAATTTTATGAAAACATTTTTGAATCTTTTATATGATCAATCAGACAGATGGGATAACACTCAACAGAGGTTGCCACAAAATTTCCCACTACATATTTTCGTGGCTATATTTTTTTATCACTGCCATCTATGTTGGATTTGATTGGTGGGACACTATTTTTGGTAGACTAACAACAAAATTGCTATATTAATATTTGTGGCAAACCATGTTTCTTTTTTTCCATATGTATACCATTTGTTTATTATAAATATCGGTTGCCACGATTAAACCGTAGTAAACCGTATCTGAAATTTTAACATGAATTGCTACGATAATTTTCGAAGCAAGGCATCCACAATTTTTTCGTAGAAATTTTGTGGTTATTTATTGCGAAGTTTATTTTCGTAGCAAATTGCTACGAAATGGACACGTTTTTCCACATTTTTCTTTTTGTGGTAGTTTCGTGGCTTCTTCGTTTTTTCCACAAAATTTGCGTAGCAATTTTGTGGTTGTGAGTGTGTTTTTTACTAGTGTAAGTTCATGTACATGGCTATATAGTCCATGTGCATGTCACATACTTTATGTATATGTTCGCAGTGGATATTTTGGTAGGAATAAGTTGTATCATATTCATATTTGTGAGACTATTACTTTAATTAATTGGGTTTTAAATTTTTGAGTTAACATATTCATGTGAAAACGGCCTCCCATCCTGGGACTTGGGAGTCTTGAAAAAGTATCTACATAAGCTATCCTAACTTGTTTAGATAGAAGGGTAAAGAGAATCATGTGTGTTTGTAAGGAAACATTTTTATAGACTCAAACAATCACTTAAACAATGAAATCATAATTGATTAAAAAATTGTATTACATTTTCTATCAAAACCTCACTACTTTCTCTATCAAAATTGCACTTATCTCTTATAACGCATGATCCGCAATTGAATCACTGATGTCTCATGATTTTAATGGTTTTTAGCATCTTATTTTATTTAGGTCATTCTAGATGGCATTTAAATGTTAATATTGCATTTGCATACATACTTGTATAAATTAGGGCTGGAATGCACATTTAAAAGTTTGAGGATGAATTCTAGGAGAAATCTACACCATTTAAGAGTGTAGGATCAAGTTGAAAATAGTCAAAAACATTAAGGACCAAACATGCATAAAGAATGAAATTGACTGTTGTTGCTCGAGCTTTCAACTTTCAACAGAGAGAACTCGACAACTAGAGCGACGACGACTCCGGACAGCCACGGTGTGGAGCTAACCGTGTCGGGTGAAGCAGAGGTGATGAGTAAAACTTTGACGTCTGATGGATGAGGCAACAAAAAGATCCTATGGCGGAGGAGCTCGCCGTGGAAGCTTGGTCGCAGTCCAGTAATGTACTCAATTGTTCAGAATCCCACACAGGTCTGCTCGCTTCTCATCTACATTCCACGGAGACCGCAAAAGACGAGTTAGGGCTATCTTAGGTCCCATTGTAATCAGACATGCTAGGCAAAGAAGGTTAGAATGTATAGCTCGCGGGTGGGATGGGTTCCTCCTCTTAGTCGAATATGTAAACGAATCAATGGGAGAATCTCAAATTGGTCAAGTGGGGACTGCGCCACCAGACCTATTTGATTCAAGCCTGATCTAACAATATTGCGTGAGTGAAATCCGCTTAACCCAGCCCCAGTCTAAATAGTTCGATCTCTGTGTCGCCCTCGTCAGAGAAAGGGGGCGAGAAGCAGGAGAAGTCTCATTAACTAGTTAGTTGATGAGGATTTGAAACACTGGAAATTGAGGCGCATTCGCAACAATACATCTATGGTATAAATTTTCATTTGTCTTTTGTGATACAATGAAAAAAATATAGATGAAACATGATTCTATCAATATATTTTGTTTAGTGATTGAGCAATCTTGAGCTTCGATCTATATGATTCTTGTTTGTTGAACTTGAGACTAAGAACAAGAAAGCACACACGAGATGATTACCCAGGTTCACCGCACCCCTTTAATGTGAAGAGGCCGCTATATCTCCCGGGGCTGATCTTAGATCAGCAATCCACTACTCAGCTAAATCCTCTAGCTCAGATTACAATCACCCCACCGATATCTCTCTCTCTTTACTCTCTTGCTTATCTACCTTAGCCTCGAGCTCGGTTAGGTAACAACGACTTATAAAACATCGTTTCACAAAGCCTAACCCACGTGATAACACACGTCACACTTAGCTAACCAAACCAGATAAACTAATTGATCGAGACCGGTGGTACATGACAATTACATACTCAAATACAAGGACACAATTCTTCAAATCTCCTCCTTGTCCAGCTTCTCTTGTTGAATCTTATGTTCAACTCCTCCTGAGCAAAACCTGCTCTGAACTTCTTAACTCCCTGATAAACCCATCAAGCTTCATCTCTTCCGAGCAATCCCACCCGGCTTCATAACTTAGAGCCATTAAGGTCAGTTCTATATATGTGACTCTGAGAAATCTCAAGGCTTCTCTCAAGGCCTCTCTCATCTTCTCACTAACCAGCTCACGAACAAAATTATACTTCACATCCACGTGCTTCATCTTCTCATGATGCACCGCATTCCTGGAGAGTGCAATCGAACTCTGAGAATCACAAAATATTTCCACAAACTCATGTTCAAATCCTAACTCATTTATGAAACCTCTCAACCACAAAGCTTCTCTTGATGCTTCTCCCAAAGCAATCCACTCGGCTTCTGTAGTTGATAGTGCAATTGACTTCGGAAGACTTGATCTCCAGCTTACTATGTTTCCACCAACTGTAAACACCATTCCAGTAATAGACCTCCTTTTATCCAAATCTGCTCCGTAATCAGCATCACAATACCCTCGAACCACAAAATTTCCTTCATTAGTATAAGAAAGTTTCTCCTTTGTTGAGCTTCTTAAGTACCTAAAAATCAATTTGACCGCCTGCCAATGGATTTTAATAGGGAAACTCATGAACCTACACACCATTCCAATAGCATAAGCTAGATCAGGCCTAGTGCCTACCATTGAGTACATCAATGATCCTACTGCACTCTAATAAGGCACATCTTTCATGTAAACCTCTTGTTCCTTCAACTCCTTCTCAGGAGCAGAACTCAAACGAAAATGATATCCAAGAGGTGTAGATACACTCTTTGATTTCTCCATGTTGAAATTTCCCAACACCTTCCAAGCATAGTCCTCTTGCGATATTGTGAGAGAGCACTTTTCCCTGTCACGAGAAATCTTCATACCCAATATTTTCTTAGCGTCTCCCAGATCCTTCATCTAGAACTCTGAACTGAGGATCTTCTTCAATTGTTCAACTTGAGCTTTACTCTTAGACCTAGAAGAATATCATCTACGTACAAGAGTAGATATATGTAGTTGTTCTCCTCATACTCCTTGTAGTACACACAAATATCATACTCACTTCTGAGAAACCTGTGGCTGATAATAAACTCATTAAACCTTGTATTCCACTGGCGAGGAGACTGCCTTAGACCATAAAGAGATCTCTTCAAAAGACATACTTTATCTGGATTATCCGTATCCTCATATCCTTCAGGCTGCTCCATATAGATATCTTCATCAAGATACCCGTGTAGAAAAGTTGTCTTCACGTCCATTTGTTGCAGTTCCATGTTGAAATGAACCACCATGGACAGTAGAAAACTGATCGAAATGTGTTTAGCCACCGTGAGAAAATCTCTTGGAAGTCAACTCCTTCCTTTTGTGCATAACCCTTAGACACCAAACGGGCTTTGAACCTTGGATTCTGTACTCCTGCAATGCCTGCCTTTCTTTTGTAGACCCATTTACATACATGCATCAGTCCATAACTCATTATCCGGATCCTCTAATGCTTCTTGACGACTACTAGGCTCAGGTCTCCCAGCGTCCTCCATTATCATATATGCAAAACCCAGCTATCACTTCATCACCTTCATAGACCTGATAATCTTTGTACTTAGACGGTTGTCTTATTTGTCGTTTGCCTCGATCTATAACTAGTTGATAGTTACTTAGATCATGCTGAGCAATTGATTCATCTGATGCTTATGGGATCTCTACTTGAGCCGATGTTTCATCATTCTCATTTGAAATTGAAGCTCCTCCGTGTGAAGTATCATGTTCTTCTTGATCACCTGTAAACTCAAAACTAGAATTTTTGTTAGTTAATCCGTATGGAACTGAGATAGAGTTACCTGATTCAGTCATGTTGATGTCTTTGTACATCAATTCTTCATGGAATATAACATTTCTGCTTATAACACATCTCTCCTCCTCCATCAGCCAGACTCTGAACCCTTTAACTTCATCAGGGTAGCCAATGAATACCCCTCGTTTTGATCTTGAGTTAAGTTTCCCTTCATCCATGTGAACATACACCACGCATCTGAATCTCCTTAGACCAGATAAATCCGGTAATGCTGATGTCCATATCTGCTCTGGAATATTGAAATCTAGTGCTGATGAAGGAAGTCTATTGATCCCATAAACCGAAGTAGACGCTGCCTCCGCCCAAAATTTCATATCCAGACCACTTTCACTGAGCATACTTCGGACTTTGTTCATGATACTCCTATTGAGTCTCTCTGCTACCCCGTTCTGTTGGGGGGTATATGTGCACGTCATGTGCCTCACAACTCCTTCATCCTTGCAGAGCTTGTCAAACCTCAGGTTGCAATACTCAAGGCTGTTGTCAGTTCTTAGCTTCTTGACCTTTTCTTTCAGATTGTATCTCTACCATTTTCTTCCACTCTACAAACTTCTCAGATGCTTCATATTTCGTTTTGAGAAAATAGATCCATACCTTTCTTGACCAATCGTCGGTGAATGATATGAAATACTGACACTTCCCAAGGCTCTTGGGGACATTCGGTGACCCCCACAAATCTGAGTGAACATAGTCAAGTTTCTCCTTAGTAACATGCTTAGCTGGCCCAAAGCTTACTATGTGCTTTCCCCGATGATGCAATCCTCACAGAAGTCAAGATTTGTGATGCTTGATTTGTCAATACAGCCTTCCTTAGAAAGGACTTCCAAGCCTTTCTGTCCTACATGTCCTAGTTTGCTATGCCAGAGTCTTGTTGCAGCTAATCTTTCCTCTTCTGAATATGTTGAACCGGTTGACTTCACAGAACATGATTCTACTTTGAGTGTTGTTCCTTGTAATATGTATAACGTGACATTGCCTCTACGCTCTCCCTTCATGACGACAACGCAGCCTCTAACAATTCTTAACACACCTCCCGAGCCCTTGAACTCGCATCCCTTGCGCTCAAGAGTACCCAATGATATAAGATTCTTAGCTATTCCTGGCATATACCTCACCTCGTGAAGCATGAAAGTAGTACCATCTTGATTCTTGAACCGAATTGATCCTATTCCTTTGACTTCTGTGTGACTGTCATTCGTCATTCTAACCTTCCCTGAAGCCATCTCCTATAGGTTAATAAACATTTACTTCCTTGATGACATGTGAAATGAGCATCCCGTGTCCAGTACCCATTCCTCTAAGTCGTTTTAACTCTGAGATAGATTAACTTCACTTGCTATAAGACCAATGAGGTCTTGTGCATCGACTCTGGCCAATGATGACTCATGATGATTATTAGATTGAAATCTTCCTTTGTTTCTTTCCAGCCATTTGTAACATTGCTTCTTGAAATAGCCTTCCTTGCTACAGATCCAGCATACCTTCTTCACATCAGCAGACTTCGGCCTTGATCTACTAACATTCTTCTTGCCTTTATGTTCTGACCAGTTACGGTTATCAGATCTTCCCCTAACATAATGACCTTCGGAGCTAGAACGAGTCCCTGAGGAATCCTTCAGTTCTTTCTCTTTAGACTTAGCAGAAACTGCTACATCCCCTACCTTAATCACATCTCTGATGTATTTCAACGTTTCTTTAAGTTGATCATACCTTGAAGGTAATGCGTTCAGCAGCAACACCGCTTGAACCTTCTCTGGAACTTCAATGCTAAGATGACTTAACTCCCCTACGATCTTGAGGAAGTCATCTATATTCTCATCGATTGATCTATGATCCTGCATCCTGAATCCATAGAGTTTGAGTTGCGCATGAACTCTGTTTGGAAGAGACTTAGGCATGTAGAGTGCTTCAAGCAGTGACCAAGTCTCAACCTCAGTCGTGCATCTCTCATCTTTCTCAAAACGTGATCTCCAATGTTTAGAAAGATCATATTCATGGCCCTCTCACAACGTTCCAGCTTTGATTCTTGGTCCGCCTTCTTCTTCATCTTTAGATCTGGATCATCCTCTGCCGATATGTCTTCCTTAACCTCTGAGTTTGAGGTCTTTTCTGTCAACACATCCTTTAACCTGGAAACGCTTAGATAAGCGTACATCCTCCTTTTCCAGATAGAGAAATCTCAGTCTCCGTTGAACCGCCCGATGTAGATCTTAGATCCCGCCATGGATCTGTTTCAAGAAAGACCCTGATCTTCAATCGCGATCACCTCGAAGCTTAAACTCAAGCTCTGATACCAATTTGTGCGATCTTAAGCTTCGATCTATACGATTCTTGTTCGTTGAACTTGAGACTAAGAACGAGAAAGCACACACGAGATGATTACCCAGGTTCACCGCACCCCTTCAATTTGAAGAGGCCGCTATATCTCCTGCGGCTGATCTTAGATCAGCAATCCACTACTCAGCTAAATCCTCTAGCTCGGATTACAATCACCCCACCGATCTCTCTCTCTCTCTTTACTCTCTTGCTTATCTACCTTAGCTCGAGCTCGGTTAGGTAACAACGACTTATACAACGTCGTTTCATGAAGCCTAACCCACGTGATAACACACGTGACACTTAACTAACCAAATCGGTTAAACTAATTGATCGAGAGCGGTGGTACATGACAATTACATACGCAAATACAAGGACACAATTCTTCAGTGATGTATTGAGAGAATATTTTTCCTAGAGTAAGAAAAAACATAATTATTACTCATATTGATAGACATAGACTTATCATATGTGGGGTTAATAAATGTCTCTAGAGAAGAGATGGTTGGCCTAAAGTTTGTCTAAACTAATTATAAGGCTGCCATGTAAGCAGTGTAGAGACATAAAAATTTGACAATTCATTAGAATTAAAATGTAATTAATAAAAAGTAAAATGTTACATCTTTTTAAAAAAATCTTTAAATAATATATATGGAATATGTTGATAGCTTTAGATATTTGGCTGAAAAGGTACGCTAAGTAGGTTCTTATTTTAAAGCTTAAGAACCTTAAATTTAACAACTAGTTAAATATAAATATCATGGAGGGATACTGATCAGCATGCAGTGCAGTTGGAAACTTATAAATTCTATGAGAGGCTCATGGTTAGAATTAGCTTAAGAAGTTTTTGGTGAAAATATATTTAGAAAACCTAGTAAAGACTACTAGACACCATTGATATTTCGTTAACCTTAGGTTAATCAGAAATGTAAATTTGCGAATAAGTGCAATGCAAAAGAAGCATTGAAGCATCATGGAAGTCGCAAAAGTTCTAATAAACATATATAGATGAATCATACTAGAAATTATTAAGCAAATTTTTGAATTTAAAGCACGATAATAGAATTAATATACTTTCGTAGTACACTCCCTATATTATAGAAACATCAATACTAATTTCCATAGAAGATCATATTCCAAACGTGTTAGCTTTGTGTTTGACATATTCATAAACCGCAATGACATCAAACTTCAATTGGTCTATAACACTTGTTATTTAAAATTCAACATGTCAGAATATTAGTGTTTAGATCAACTCTAGTAAGATACCAAAACACTAAATTTGATGGATTTTTTTTTTTAATGATATACCAAAATAACACAATCTTACTAAATTTGGTGTTTCGTGTATTATTTTATAACATCAAATATTTAAAAATTAATATATTTATTTAATAATATATCTAGATATATATTATTAATTAGCTTAAATTTGTAACTAAAATAGAATATCATGTTATTTAGTAGTTTTCATTTTAGTTTCAAAAAATCTAACAACTAAAATTTCGTTTTTCAATTAATAATATCAACAAATGAATTTTATTATTTATTAAAACTTAAAATTAAATAGAAAAATTCTCTAGGATAGTCTATTTTAGTTTATTTTCACAAAAAATGACATTCAAAGAGAAAAATAACCAAAATGTTTCATTAAAAAAGTAAATATACACTTATAACCATATGGTTAACTAATCTAGACTTATGTTTTAGAGATAAATGGTAGGGTTTTGGGGCTGGGGTTTCAAATATGAAAAAAATAAATAAAAAAAAAGCTATTTAAGTCATTTTTAATGTTATTTTGTGATAAAAATTGAAAATGGCTATTTGAGAGAATTATCCAATTAAATATATGTTTAAATGAAATAAAAAAATAAACACAATACAAAAACACAGATTTGACTTTATGTTTAGATTTTCCCTTGTAAACAAAACATATAAAATTAGTATGCATATTTTGAAAAAAAAAGAATAGTATGCATATGTTTTGAATGTGTCAAATCAAAACAGAATTGAAAAACTTTTTAGAAAACTATTTTTAAAAGTTGTACAAAAGAAAAAAAAAATATAGGTAATTCTCTCAAATAGTTCTTTTTAAGTTTTTACCACAAAATGATCTTAAAATGATCAAATTAACTTTTTTATTTTGAAAATTTTAATATCTATTTTTAATTTTAATATTTGAACCGCAAAACTATACCTCTTAACTCTAAACCCTAAATCTAGATTAGTTAACCTTATGATTATAAGTGTATATTTACCTCTTTAATAAAATGTTTTGGTTATTTTCCCTCTTAAAAACTATTTTGTAAAAATAAACTAAAAAACTATCTTAGGAAATTTCTTTCTATATATAGGGGATAATTTTCTCAAATAACCCTTTTAAAGTTTTTGTCACAAAAAAGTTCTCAAGAAAGAAAACTAATGACCAAAATAGTTTTTTTTTTTATTTTAAAAATTAAAATACTTTTTTATTTTTAAAAATTTGAAACTTTAACTCTAAAACTCCATCCATTAACTCTAAATCATAAATCTAGATTAACAGTATGTATAAGTGTATATTTATTTCTTTAATGAATATTTTGATCATTTTTTTCTTTGAATGCAATTTTTATGAAAAAAAAATTTTAAAACTATTTTAGAATATTTCCCATGTATATATATATATATATATATATATATATATTTATTTTTCTAAAAAGGTTTTCATTCACTGTATTAGGCATGACGTTCAAGTTTCAATTTTTGATATCCACGAAATACTTTTGAATATTTGGTGTCCATACACGTTCTCGCAGCCCTACCACGGAATAGACAAATATAACATTTTTCTAAAATCAATTATTATTTACTTCTTGACAATAGTTAACAGTTAACTAAGAAGTACAAGAAAATAAAAAAAACATTTGCTACCATACATATAAAAAAAAATATGGAGAAACTCCATGCTTTGATGATTTGCTATCTTCTTTTTCATCACACCCTCGAAGTTGTTAATGGCGCCAAGTGTTACGGAAGCGAAGCCGGCAACATCAGCTATGCTCAGAACCGCCAAAGTCTCTTCTCTACTCTTCCTAATAAAGTCGTCACTAACGGCGGATTCTACAACGCTTCACTCGGCCAGTATCCAAACAGAGTATACGCTCTTGGCCTCTGCGAAAAATACTACGAGCAAAAAGCTTGTTTCCGTTGTCTCGAAAGCTTGACTCTGGAAACACAAACGAGTTGTGGAGACATCATGAACTCATTCGTTTGGAGCAGTGACGATGAAGACCGTTTCTGGTGTCTTATACGTTCCTCAAACCAATCTTATGGGAACTTCGAGCTTATACCTCCTTCAATAAAGCCAAGTCCAGATCATATTGGGGCATCTACAGACATAACCCATTTCATGCAACAGTGGGAATACACGGTTAATAAGACCCTCGAAGCTGCTACAGAAGCTGATACTTCCTCGGTACATAAGTATTATAGTATCGTAAAAGCAGAGTTCACAGAGTATCCGCATGTTTACATGATGATGCAATGCACACCCGACATAACTTCCCGTGATTGCAAACAATGTTTGGGAGATTGTGTGAAATACTTTAGAGAACAGTTTCGTGGAAGAACAGGGGGAATGGCTAGTTTTCCGAGCTGTTTATTCAGGTGGGATCTGTTGTCTTTCCATAGTGCTTTTGGTAATGTTACAAGAGTTCCTGCACTTGATCGAACTCAGGCTCAGGAAAAGAAGAGCTCTATGCCAGAAAATAAAGGTCAAACAAAATGAGTTGCAGCACTGCTAAAATTTTGTAAGTAGAATAAAGAGGTTCTCAAACTAATAAGGGTTTAAAATTTTCAGGAAGATGCATGCATTGGGGAATTATTGGTTTCACCTTTGTGATTCTTACTTTCACTAATCTTTTGGTGTTTATTGGTTTCTACAAAGTCAATGCTAAGAGGAGAAAATTAAGCAATGGAATAAATGGTAAGTGCGTTTTGTTTATTGCTTAGTATGTGCGTTCAGTTACTTATTCGAGTCCATGTCGGGTTTGGTTTTTCGGATTTTTAACCATACTGGTTTCAGATTTGGGTCATTTCTATCCGAATTCAGGTCTTTTAGTTAATATATCAAAATAAATATAGAATTAAGTATTTAACGTATTTATTTAATTTTAAATATTTATTTTTAGAAATTATATCAATATAAACATAAAATTGACTATTGAAATACTGATTATGATTTCAAATACTTATTTTGAATACTAATTCATATCTTCAGCTCAGTATTGTTTGTATTTTTGAGGATTTCAAGTTATTAGTTCAAGGTTATTAGTTCGAGTTTGTTTAATAACATCTTGAGTTCAGATATGTTTTATACCAATCTACAAGATCAATTCGAATATTTTGATATGGAACAAATACGGATTTGGATTTTTCAGTTTAGGTTCAGTTTGAGTTCGGTTTAAATCTTGGGTTCTGTTTTTTTTCCATGCCTACTTCCGTCAAGTCTTTCTGATGACTAATTTCTTTTCGTTTTATTTGGTTGTGCAGAATATGCTGATTCAGATGGTCAGTTTATGTTACCGTATGATCTTGTCGGCAACTGCTGACTTTTCGACTGAAAATAAGCTTGGCCAAGGTGGATTTGGTACGGTATATAAGGTAGTATTTTCCTAATAATATTATTGAGATCTTTGTCTTGGATGAGTAACAAATCTTGAGAACCGGTTTCAGGGGATACTACTTAACGGGAAAGAGATAGCGGTGAAGAGATTAACCAGAGGTTCAGAAGGAGGTGTGGAGTTTAGGAATGAGGTTTCACTCTTGATAAGACTCCAGCATAAGAATTTGGTTAAGCTTCTTGGTTTCTGTAATGAAAAAGATGAAGAAATTCTTGTCTACGAGTTTGTCCCCAACTCAAGTCTTGACCGCTTTATCTTTGGTGAGATTTCGAAAGACAGTTTCTGTAGATTTTAGAAACTCTTAGCAATAAAAAGGTTGCTTCCATATCTACAGATGAAGAGAAGCGTTCACTACTTACATGGGAAGTGCGGTTCAAAATTATAGAAGGAATTGCTCGAGGTCTTGTTTATCTTCATGAAGATTCTCAGCTGAAGATTATTCACCGAGACTTGAAGGCAAGCAACATCCTTTTAGACGCAGAGATGAACCCTAAAGTTGCAGATTTTGGAACAGCGAGACTGTTTGACACCAATGAGACTCAAGCTGAAACAAAACGAATAGCTGGAACTCGGTAAAAGCATATCAATCAACTTTGAAGACACCTAACTATGCTCCTCATCAGTTAAGTTATTATAGTTGCATATTTGCAGTGGATATATGGCTCCTGAGTACCTGAATCATGGACAAATCTCAGCTAAATCTGATGTATATAGCTTCGGTGTGGTGCTTCTAGAGATGATCAGTGGTCGAAGAAATAATAGCTTTGTGGGAGAAGGAATTGCAGCTTTTGTAAGTTTCTTCTCATATCAGTCTTTTTGGCACTTCTTCTGGTATCCTAAAGTAAGTAAGAATATATTTTCTTTCTTGTCTTTTGGTTCAGGCATGGAAGAGATGGATTGAAGGAAGGCCTGATGTCATAATTGATCCTTTATTGGCACAAAAGCCCAGTAACGAGATCATTAAGTTAATCCAGACTGGTTTGTTGTGTGTTCAACAGAATGCAACAAAGAGACCAACCATGAGCACTGTAATAGTTTGGCTTGGCAGTGAGGCAAACATAATTCCTTCACCTAAGGCTCCTGCTTTCACAGTGAGTCATTCCCAATCTGAAGATGGTACGACGTCAATGAGCAATGTCCTGACGGAGTTGAGTTGTGTTGAGTTAATCTAATATGTTAATTTTTAAGGTGTTAGTACAAAATGTTCTAATTTTATTGAATAAGAATAGCAAAAAGTAGGAATTGATGATACCGTTCTGAGTTCTAGAAACCTCTACAGAGAAAAGATTGCACGGCAGAAGCTGAAAAAGGAATTTTTAGTCGTTGTTTTGCAGCAAAGTCTGGTAATAATGCAGTGGTGGATCATGGTCGTTCGGCATCGTCTATGTGAAATACTTCTTGTTTCACGTATCAGTAAGTATTAACATATGGCTCTCTGTTTGTCTTATAGTTGTATTTAATGTAAGTTTTTGTAGAATATAAATTTATAATGAAAATATTTGATTATAAATCTGAAGTATAAGTTTTTGGTTCATAGAATTATAGTTTTGGGAATATAGAAGTCTTTCAAATGTAATTTTGATTTTCAATTTGTATTGTTTTATATTATTTTCGGCTAGTTTTGTTCATCTATTTAGTTTTGTATTGCTCCCTGTATAAGAGATTAGGTCAGTTTAATGTAACCTTTTGTATAATATAAGTTTATGGTAATGAAGATGGGTACACGTAATATAAAGAATATAAAGTATAGTCTATGGTAAACTTTTTTTTTTTTTTGAAAATACCCGATCCAAAATTTAATTGTTATCTAAAAAAATATTAATGGATAAGGTATATTCTACATCGAATAGTCAATTAATTAGACTACACAAATCTTTTAACAAAGGCAGAAAATATTTTATATCTGAAAGGTGGTTTAACTTAATATCTATTAAAAAAGGTGATGACATTCTACATTTACAAGAGAAGCATGTGCCTTTCTTTTTCTCTTTTAAATTTAAGATAAACTGGGCCAAGTTTACTAAATCACTCTAATTATAAACGGTAAAGATATTGGTTTTCTCCAAACATCTTCTTTACTTTCCTCAACCATCTTTTCACTTTAATGAAAAACTAAGTCATGCTTAGCGCCTTCGTGCAGATAATTTTTTATTGGGTTTTTAGTGATTTAAACCTCCAACTATTTTTAAATCGGATAAAAAACCTTCAACTAAAATTTTATGTTTTTAAACCTCTAACTATTAAACCGTTAATATCGTTAACCTTCCATTAACAAAATCATTTTTTTCTTAACGGAGACCCGTTAAATCAAAACGCAGCATTTCATATAATTACAAAATGACACGGAATTTTTATAATCAATAAATATTTTAATGATTTAAACCCCTAACTATTTTTAAATCGGATGGAAAACTTCCAACTAAAACTTTACGTTTTTAAACCCCCAACTATTAAACCTTTAATGTCTTTAACCCTCAGTAAATAAAGTTATTTTTTTCTGAACGGAGAACTATTAAATTGAAACACATAGTTTCATGTAATCACATAAACGGCACGGAATGCTTAAACTCCCTTATATCAATGGCAATAACAATGATAATTCATCCTCAAATATAAAAAACTAGAGAGTTCTTTTTTTTTTTCAAGAACCATCGGAGGGTAATATAAGTCAAAAAGTTGTGTTGTTTCTAATTCTAAGTTAAGTAAATGAATATGAGAGAAATATTAGAATTAGAAACAACACAACTTTTTGACTTATATTACCCTCCGATGGTTCTTGAAAAATAAAAAGAATTCTCTAGTTTTTTTATAATTGAGGATGAATTGTCATTGTCATTGCCATTGATATAAGGGGGTTTAAGCATTTCGTGTCGTTTATGTGATTACATGAAACTCTGTGTTTCAATTTAATAGTTCTCTGTTCAGAAAAAATGACTTTATCTACTGAGGGTTAAAGGCGTTAAAGGATTAATAGTTGAGGGTTTAAAAACGTAAAGTTTTAGTTGGAGGTTTTCCATCCGATTTAAAAATAGTTGGGGGTTTAAATCACTAAAATATTTATTGATTATAAAAAAATTGTGTCATTTTGTGATTATATGAAACACTGCGTTTTGATTTAATGGATCTCCGTTAAGAAAAAAAAGTTTTTGTTAACAGAAGGTTAACGACATTAACGGTTTAATAGTTGGAGGTTTAAAAACATAAAATTTTAGTTAGAGGTTTTTTATCCGATTTAAAAATAGTTGGAGGTTTAAATCACTAAAAACCCTTTTTTATTCTATTAAAAGTGTATAAATAAATTGTAAACAGTTTAGTATTATAAATTTTATAGTTTTATAATACTTATGTTTGATTTAGTTAATATTTTATTACTTTATTTTTATTTTTCTCATGAACTTAAACAAATTCGATTAAAACACTGTCAACCAACTGATAACTCCAAATTCACGTGAACTATGTGAGACGGCTGATTCCAAACACTTATTCTACATTAGAAAAGCATTAATAATCTCAAGATGACTAAAAGCATATCACTCTTTTGGTTCCAAAACCACTATTTTCACCAATGAAAAACAATTTGTTATAAACGTCACATGTGTGTGTTTTAAATTCCTCATACTTTCCATTGTCGAGATGAGAGTTTCCATCTCTGAATGCAGAGCTGAAAGACTGAGTCTTGTATTTCTTGCTTCCATAATCTCATCAAAACCTTCCAGTGTGCTATACCAATCTTGTCTCGAAAACCTATCATTTACCTTCTAAGAACCATCTGTGAAGCACCATCGTCCCGGTATTTAAGGCAGAGTCGTTTAATCCACCACTTGTGTACTTGTAAAGCCGTATGTGCCACTTCTGAGTGCGCCTCCTTCCATAGAAATTATTTTTTGTCTGCCAATTTCAGTGTATCCATGGGATCTATGTCTAACATGTTAAAAACTTTATTCTTCTTTACTTTCCAAATATACCATAGAATCGATGCAAACTTATGATCTTCCACCGGTAAGAAAATTCGCTAGAATAAGTAAACCATATTTGCAAAGATCGAAGGAAGAGGGAAATTATCTGGATTCGTCGAAATCATTGACAGGGCCCAGGTATGAACCACTGAAAGGCACTAAAAACATGTGTTTTATTGTTTCCTCCTCTGCTCCATATCGTGCACATTGCATGTCACATCTTATATCTCTTGTATGCAAGTTTTTCTTAACTGATAAACATCCCGAAACAATTTACCATAGGAAATGTTTTATCTTTGTAGGGCAATTGACTTACATGGAATAAGATTTAAGGGTTAAAACATTGGAACCAAACACCTATGGAATTCGAGACATGTCATAGTATATTCTTTCCACTTGATAACAAGATATAACCATATATCTTCCGTTTTTGTAAAGTACCATCCATTTTGATCTAATAGTTTTGTCCGCCCTAAAAGAATACTTTCAATGATTTTGCATCTCCTAGGTCCACCATAGCTAAGATAGCATGTTGCTTCTGAGTCTTTGAAGTCTAATTGATGAAATAATTCACTGTAAGAGAAGGGTAAAGAAAGTTTTGGTTATTGTTTGCTGATCTCGAGCGAGTGGATGGGATCCATGGATCATTCCATACTAAAATGGATGTCCATGTTCTTACTCTTTTGATTAGTTATTTGTTAATCAAAGATCTAGCTAAGACAATACTACATCATCCATATGATGGTGAGTAAGATCTAATCCGCTCCAGGGGTGATACATTCCTAAGTACCATCCTTTGAACACACGAGAAAAGAGTGTGTTAGGTTTGTAGATCAATTGCCACATTTGTTTATCAAGCATGGCCGTATTAAAATATGTGTGCCCTTTGAATCCTAATCTTTCACCTTCTTTAGACTTACACAACTTATCCCAAGATTGCCAATGCATATCCCTGCTATTTCCCCCAAAGCTCCACCAAAATGCACAATGGCGCTAGTCAATTTCTTCATCACTATCTTTAGTAATCGATAACAAGACATAACATGATTTGGTAATGTAGTAATGACTGCTTTTATGGCACCTCCTTTCTCTCTTTTGGAAAAAAAATTGACTGTGCATCCGTTGAATGAATTATGTAGTCTATGTTGTATAAAACCAAAAATTTGAGTCTTTGGTCCTCCCAAACTTTCTGGAATCCCTAAATACGATCTCATTCCTTCCATATTTTGTATCCCGAAGATATCTCATAGCTCTTGCCTAATATTGTCCTCAATTTTGTGCCCTAACTGAAGTGATGATTTTTGAAAATTTATGTTGACTGGACACCACCTCATAATCCTTCACCATCTTCAAAATGGTGAGCCATTCTTTTTCTGCGCCAAACAGAAAAATGATTTTCGTCTTCGAAAAGTAGATGGAAGATTGTCAGACATTCCCTTGCGACTTTTAATCATGTTAACTGTTTCTCCCTCTCAGTTTTTTTTTTGGATGTTTGCAATCAAAGCTTATGTACACATGATGAATAAATAAGGGGACAGTGGATCACCTTGTCTCAAACCTCGTTGTGGAATTATGTGTTCTTTTGGTTGTCCATTCAATAAAACTATATATTGTACCGATATAATACATTCCATCATCAGTTTAATCCATTGTGGATCTAAACCCGTTAGTTGGAGCAGTGCCGCAATGAAATCTCATTACACTCTATCGTACGTATTAAATATTTATAGATGATATAAGAGAGTTAATTTAATCATTTTAATCATAAATTTAAAATATTTATGAAAATGCCTTACTCGTATCCGTTTTAATTGCCTTAAACTTTCCTTGACAAGACTTATTGGTTCTGAGTCCATGAAACATTTTCTGAACGATGAGTATGTTATCCGAAAGTAACCTCCCTGCTACAAATGCATATTGTGTTTCCGAGATCAGCGTTGGAAGGCAACGTTTCAGCCTTTGACATAAACCTTGGAGATAATCTTGTAGCCTACATTACAGACACTTATTGGCCTCATTACCGTCATCTTTGTAGGCCGCTCTCTTTTGGTATCGAACATATGTTTGTGATATTTAACCGACCATCCATCCTTTCTGTTCGCAACAAAAAAAAGTATTCACTACATCCAGAAGGTCCTTTTTAATGATATGCCATGAATACTATAAGAAAAATGCTTCCATTCCATCTGGAATGGAAGCATTCTCCGGGTGCATCATAAAAAAGCACCCCATACCTCGCCCTCTGTCGTGGCCTTAGTCAGTTTCCTATTCATTTGATATGTAATACTTGATGGGATCTCATTTAAGAACTTCTCAGAATCCACAGGTAAAGTGGATTGGAATAAATTCTCAAAATATCCACTGCCACATTTCAACTCCTTTGTCATCCATTATCCATTGTCATTGCCATCATGAAATCCCACGATACGGTATCTTGCTCTACACTGTTTTGTAAAAGCATAATAAAATTTGGTATATAAATCCTTTGATATGTGACATATTCTGCTGCCAGTACTTCTGCTGCCAGTACTTCTGCTGCCAATACTTTGAATTTATTGTTTTTTTACAAAATCATTAAAATATGTTTTCACCAAATTTGCAAAGTTATATTGTACCGCCAAAACAATATAATAATGATTTCACAAGAACTATAATTACATCATCTCACTTAAATTTTAAAGTTATTTTATTTTTGGGTTAAACCCCAAACTATGTTTTCGTTAAAAAATTTTTTTTTTAATTTTCTTCCAAAACAATAAATTTTCTTTTTCCCACCAAAATAAAAAATATTCAATAAAAAATGTTTTCCTCCAAAATCTGTAAAGTATGCTTTTTGGCCAAACATAAAAATTATGTTTTTTTCCAATGTAGTAAAATTAGGTTTTCTCGCTAAAACCATAAAATAGTGTTTTACGTGAGAGTGATAAACCTTCATTTTCGCATGAAAAGTGTTTTGCATAAAAAAAATTCATTTTCGCCAAAATTTTATTTTTGTGTCTAAACAGTAAAATTATATTTTTCCATCAAAATAGTATAATTATGTTTTTTTGCCAAAACTATAATATCTTATTTTCTATGTAAAATTGTAAATTATATTTTGTCAGAAAAAACATATTTGTATTTTTTGTCATAACTGTAATTTTTTGATGATTAATAGGTAACTCTCATTTTTTGTGAAAATATATAAATACTTGCGAAATAATTTAAAATAACAATTGATTGATGTCTTAGGTTCATTTTTATAAAATTTAAATTATTTTGTAGTTAATATATATGGAATGTAAATATAAGACTAAGTTAAATATCATTATGTTACTATTTCAATCAGATATATATGATTTAATGTATAATTAATTAGAATCGATTCAGTTATTCATTTTAGGTATATTGGATTACACATATTCTTTCAAATTAAACTAAAGTTTCTTTTAATTTTAATTAAGCTACTACCAGATTAGTTTAATTAGATTTAGTTTGATTCTTGTTCTTATATTTATAAATTTATATTTATTAAAATTATATAATTTTCTATATGTTTTGAGAAAATGTATGAAACAAAATGTTAATGTATTAAGAGTGACATTACCAAATTTTAGCTTTAGATAAAGAGATATCGAATTGAAAGAATCCTTTTCAATCAAACAAAAATAGAGAAATAAGCAAATAAAGACTTTTTCTTTTCTCAACCAACAAAAGGACTTTTATTTTTGGTAAACTAAAAAAATGGACTTTTCTTCCTCAGTTTCGCTTAACGAAACAATGTGGCATGCAGTGTCATCATTTCCAATCAACGTTGTTTCTACTTCCAAACAATATAACACTGAGAGTGGACTCAACTAGTCAGGCACCCAACTTGGAAATTTCAAGTGGTGTTAAAATAGACAAGTGGATCTGAATGGAGTCAAGTAGTCAAGCAGCCAACTTGGAAATTTCAAGTGGAGTTAAAATAGACAAGTGGATCTGAATGGAGTCAAGTAGTCAAGCAGCCGACTTGGAAATTTCTAATAGAGTTAAAGCTTATCCATTCATTTAATGTTTATTCATTATTTGTTTCGATTGGATTCGTAAGACAGAATTTTCTTAAACTTTTGGGCAAAATAACTAGATTCATTTTCAGTACTAAATAAGTAGCATTGATACCTTTGTAGTATTTTATACCGATTTATAAAAATTTATAAATCAATCAATGAGATTCATATGCATAAAATCTGTTACAAATACTTGAAGAAAAATCTATCATGTCATATTCTTATTAATTTTCATATATTCTTATTTTTTCTCATACTCTTGAGAGGGATAGTTAATGTCGAAAGTGCCTCTCTCGTTTTCTCTCTCTCAAACCGAGTATCTCTCTCCAGCGGGATCCACCGTCTTCGTCTCTCTCTCTCTCTCTCTCTCTCTCTCTCTCTCTCTCTCTCTCTCTCTCTCTCTCTCTCTCTCTCTCTCTCTCTCTCTCTCTCTCTCTCTCTCTCTGTCGGGTTTCCTTCCTGGCTTTCATCGATTTCATCGATTAAATTGAGAACGAGAGAACTTGTCATTTCTTCACTTGGATCATTGAGCTATTGACTTCCAACCCAGCCCAATTCAACTTCAGGTAAAGCATTCTCTTGGTGAGGATTCTCTTTTGGTTTGTATGTTAAATCAGAATATTGTCTTACCGTAAAATTCCATACGAATCCAATGGGGTTTTAGATATAAGATTTCATATATGTATTCACAATAAAAAAATTGAGAAAAGTTTGGATGGTCTATCTATTAGATAACTGGTATAATTGAGAACTGGTATAATCATAAAGAGTTGATAGAATGTCGGGAATCAAAGCTGATGATTTTTTTTTTTTCAATTTAAGAGGAGAAACAGCTAGAACTGTGAAACTTGGTAAGACTTGGTTAGATTAGACGGTAAAACTGTAAAACTTAGTTACTGACAAAATGTGGAACAAAATACAACTTAGTATAACTTTAGTAGCATAACTGTATAATTATGTATAATTGTATAACATTGTTTAACCTTAATGGTATAATTTTTTTTATTACAGGCAATGTGGTGTTCTTCTACAAACATACACTTTGATTATGGTGGCCATTATTCTAAGTCCGAAGATGATTATGAATGGATTCCAACCGATGGTCGTTTATATGCTATATCCTTTAAGACATCATCATTGTAGGAGATTACTTATTTGTTGTTGAAGGAGAGGATATGCAAAAAGATGGGTATAAATCCGTTTAAGAAGATGATGAATTTGAGTTACATTCCACTGGTAGTAGAATCTAAGAGGCAATCATATATTTTGGATGATGAAGATGTGTTTGTTTATTTAACATCAGTGGATATAGAGCAAAGAAAATGTATTTTGCATGTAGAGGACATCAAAAATTTGGTAATAGTTTCAATAAACGAGCAACTATCAAGAGTTGAGAAAGAAAGCTCATATGGTAGGAACTATAGTGAGAGTGAGTGTGAGAGTAGATATGAAGAAGCAAAGCGACACAAAGAATATCCACATAAGAAACATAAGAGGAAGTAGGTTGTGAAACTTTTAGTTTTAATGTTTTTGTTGCACGGGAAACGTTGTAAGACTTGGTGAAACTTGTATTTTATGTTTGAACAACTAAATTTAGATATCGTAGTTATACCAGTTTCACTTATATTTTAACTTTTGTACTTATCCAACTTCATAAAACATAGAACAAAAAAAAGCTTAACTTTCCGTTAACTCATTCCTATTTCTAACTTTTGTACATCCATATTCCTAGAGTTTCAACGACAATAGGAATAAGACTACCTCTTAATATCATTATCTTAGGCCTAATTTTGGGAACCTCACTCCTTATTGGTGTTTTCAGAACTTGAACTTCTACTTCTAGCATTCAAAATTGGTAGTCCAATAGTTGTATCTCTTTGGTGAATTAAAGCTTCATCGACCCATTTGAAGACGTGATTTTTGTCCATAAGCTATAACATTTTGTTTATAATTTTTGTCAGACAACTTAACGAACAAGGAGACCCATTGAATCAAGGCCGGAAAGTATAAAAATATGCACATAAAACTCAACGGATGTACTTTTCTTTGAGCTGCATACATACACTGATAATACCAACGATATGGGTTTGGAGTGGATTTGGAGTGGATTTGGAGTGGATTTGGAGATGACCTCGATGATACCTACCCCGCACCAACACTTAATATTCCTAGAGTTCTTACTCATGTCCGGCCATCAGTCATGGACAAGGAAACATACATATTGCTCTTTCAGGGGTTGAGAGAGAATGGGGCTGAGAGAGAAATGAGGGGAAATTAGAAATGATGAAGAGAGAGAATGAGGCTGAGAGAGAAATGAGGGAGAACTCGAAATTTTGAAGAAAGAGAATGGGGCTGAGAAAGAAGGGGGAAGAAAATCCAGGTCGACAAAGAATTTGGAGTGTGGGATGGAAAATTCCAAAAGTTGGGCGGGAAGATTTTTTCAAGCCTTTTCGAAAACATGTGGTTGGAGTTTGACCAAGTTTGAAGCTTTAAAGAAAACTGCAAAGTTTTACTTTTCTAATTTTTGCATTTATCTTGGTTTTACTGTACTTGAATGACTGATTTTATAGTTATACCAGTTTTTTTTTTTTTTGCTATATTCATTTACCATGCCATCATTAGAAAATATACTTGATTTCATGACATATAAAGATTTGTAATGAAACAAGGTGAATATTAAAGAAAATGCTATGAGAACATATATCATATATTTTAGATGATGAAAATATGTTTGTTTATCTCACATCAGTGGATAAAGAGTAAAGAAGTAATAAGATAGTTATTTATGAGTTATTTTATGTTATTATGATTAATGAACAAAATTTCCATATCGTTACTTATCAGTATTCATATAGAAAAACATTGTGTTCTTATACCTTTTTCTTTAACATTCACCTTGTTACACTCCAAAATTTCATACGGTATGAAAGTAAGTTTATATTTACATGATCATATGAGAAATAAATCTAGGAAACAAAATATAATTGGTATAACCATAAAATCATTCATTCAAGTAGAGTAAAACTAAGATAAATGCAAAAAAAAAAATAAGCACAACTTTAAAGTTTTCTATAAAGCTGCAAACTTTGTGATACTTCAACCACGAAAATTCTTGGATAAATTTTTTCGCCCATCTTTTCAAATTTCCTTCCCGCCCACCTTTTCAAAATTTCTACCCTAAAATCGTTTAAGCGAAGTATTAAAACCTTTTTTAAAGATTGCTTTCCCCGGGTTGTATGCAATTGGCAAAGATGATTACTTTCCCCGGCTAAATGGAGACTGATTGTGCAAGAGTTGCTTTCCCCGGGTTTAATGCAATTGGCAAAAATGATTACTTTTACAGATCTGCAAATCTCATTTTCATGAATGACTAGATATATGAGTTTCAATGTTGTTAGAACATGCATGCTTACGTGCTACCATTTGGGTTATCCAGAGGCCAAATATTTGCGAGGTATGTATGTGTTATTCATCCTCCATTTAGTTGATGAAGGATGGGAAAAAATCCGTCTTGCTGGTGAGAGAGGATTCATGTTGGTCAAATATGTAGATGGTATGATGACCTTAACATTTAGCGTTGATGATAGAGAATTGGTTCACAAGTATCCATTTAACGTTTTACTCATGAACATGTTGATCGTATGCATCACATGATCACGAGTTGGGAACTCTCATGCTATTGGTATTACGATAAACCTGAGATGGTTATGTCTAAATGCGAAAGAATAGATCCTAACGTGCATATGGCTTGCATAATGCTCTGACACTAGTATAGAGACACTCAAGATCTATTCCTTTGCTGACGTCGGTAGAGCAAGAGCTCGCCGGCGTCGCCTCTGCCTTCCTATGTGCATGTCTATGTTTACTCTTTTTTCTCTCTTAAGCTCTCGTTTGTTCAGTTCTTTACCTTCTTTTTCAGACTGGATCTCTTTGCTACATTTGGAAACTTTCATAGGTTTCAACTGCCGCCTAATTAAACTCCACCGGAACCAACTCTTTCCATGGGGATTCCCGGAAAACTCGTGCAACCATCACCGCTTCTCATCGTAACCTCCCTTCGAGGCTGTGCCTCCCTCCGTGTTCCAGATTTGTCTTCTCCGAACGTCGCAGACCCTCAGCAGCATTACGGCTTGTCGATTTTTCTGTTAACAGTAATCTGCTGGTTTCAACTGCTCTTTTCCTGAGAGGCTTCAATGTCTCAGACCATACATCTCCCGACGCTGTCTTTCTCTCAGCAACTTCCAGATTTGGCGTAGAGAAAGAAGACATCAGACCTAATTTGCAATGGGTATGGTCCATGGACTGTCCTCAAGATGTAAGCTCAATCTCTAACCCAACTAGTTTCAGCTTAGTGATTAAAGTTTGGCCTAATGTCAAAAATGAAGATATGCTTCAGATTAATACGGTTTTGGGTGATTAAAGTTTTTTTATTAGAGATTTTATTTGGGTTCACCAGATTCTCTCATTGTATTACACGATTATATCTTCTTTTTGGGATGAATTTACCGATGGGTTCATCGGGTTCGGTTCTCTTTCGATCATCCTCCTCTTACGAGACAAGTGCAGATCAAGCAATTCAACCAATTATTATAGATTTAAATAGTAAAAATAATTTAAATAAATTAGACTATATATTTATATAATAAAATTTACAGTAAAATATATTAAAACATATCATATATAAATATAATATATAAATTACAGTTTTAAATAAATCAAAATATCAAAATTATAACTTGATGAAATATATTACTACAATTTTAACGAAATACATTATAAAACCTTACTAATATAATATTAAAATCAAAATATTAAAGTTTTAACTAAAATAAAATGAAAATAATGTATTTCTAAAAATAGATAAACATATTTTAAAATTATGTATTCGTAATTAAATTATTTATCAGCAAAAAAAACAGATCAACACCACCAAATATTAGCGAGTGAAAACTGCATGCAGATCTTCTGCTTTTTCCACCAGAAGACAAAAAAAATATTGAACTGCATGCAAATGTCTAGCTAACTGTTTTTTTAAAACAGAAAAACATGAATGATAAAAGCAGTGCACGAGAACTGCATCTCCGAGTGAATTGCTTTGTTTTGTTCTGCCTCTCCATTGGTAAGAATCAAACAATACACGTTTCCGCAGCACTACTATGGAAAAAAGAAATATAACAATATCTTAAAATCAATAGTTAACCAAGAAGTGCAATAAAAGAATAAAACTTTTTCTGCTCTGATGATAATCCTCGCTTCTTCTCTTCTCTTTCTCCTCGAAGTTGTTAATGGCGCCAAGTGTTACGGAAGCTCAGCCGGCAACAGCAGCTATGCTCAGAATCGCCAAAGTCTCTTCTCTACTCTTTCTAATAAAGTCGTTACTAACGGCGGATTCTACAACGCTTCACTCGGCCAGTATCCAAACAAAGTTTACGCTCTTGGCTTCTGCGAAAAATACTACGAGCAAAAAGCTTGTTTTCGTTGTCTCGAAAGCTTGACTGAGGATACACAAACAAATTGTGGAGACATCATGAACTCATTCGTTTGGAGCAGTGACGATGAAGGCCGTTATTGGTGTCTTGTACGTTCCTCAAACCAATCTTTTGGGGTCTTCGAGCAAATACCTCCTTTAATAAAGGCAAATCCAGATCATATTGGGCCATATATAGACATGACCCTTTTCATGCAACAGTGGGAATCAGCGGTTAATAAGACCCTTGAGGCTGCCACAAAAGCTAATACTTCCTCGGTACATAAGTACTATAGTGCCATTCACGCCCAGTTCACAGAGTTTCCGTACATTTACATGATGATGCAATGCACACCCGACATAACATCCCAAGATTGCAAGCAATGTTTGAGGGATTGTGTGAAATACTTTAGAGAACAGTTTAGGGGAAGAGCAGGGGGGATGGCTAGTTTTCCGAGCTGTTTATTCAGATGGGATAATGTTACAAGTGTTCCTGCACTTCCTCAACCTCGGGCTCAAGAAAAGAGTAGCTCTATACCAGACAAGAAAGGTAAAACAAATAAGTTACAGCATTGCCAAAATTTGTAAGTATAATAAAGAGGTTCTCAGACTAATAAGAGCTTTTAATTTTCAGGAAGGTGCATGCATAGGGGAATTATCACGACAATTGTGGTTGCAACTTTCATTAATCTTTTGATATTTATTGGTTTCTACAAAGTCAATGCTCGGAGAAGAGAATTAAACAGGGGAATAAATGGTAAGTACACCTTGTTTCTTGCTTCAGTCAACCTTTCTGATGACTTATTTATTTTCATTTTAGTTTGTGGTGCAGAATACTCTGATTCAGATGGTCAATTTATGTTACCGTATGATCTTGGTATGATTTTATTGGCAACAGCTAACTTTTCGCCTGAAAATAAGCTTGGCCAAGGTGGATTTAGTGCGGTATATAAGGTAATAATAACATTTTTTCCTAAAAATATTATTGAGATCTTGCTTGGTCTTGGATGAGCAACAAATCTTGAGAAACGGTTTCAGGGGATATTACTCAACGGGAAAGAGATAGCCGTAAAGAGATTAATCAGAGGTTCAGAAGGAGGTATAGAGTTTAGGAATGAGGTTTCACTCCTGACAAGACTCCAACATAAGAACCTGGTTAAGCTGCTTGGTTTCTGTAATGAAGGAGGTGAAGAGATTCTTGTATACGAGTTTGTCCCCAACTCAAGTCTTGACCGCTTTATCTTCGGTGAGACTCCAAAAGACCAGAACTCAACCTGAGCTCATTTATATGAAACATTCTAATGTAATCCTATATTATACAAGGATCTTATTTTTTGGCAATAAAATTGTTCTTTCATATCTGTAGATGAAGAGAAGCGCTCGCTTCTTACATGGGAAGTGAGGTTTAAAATTATAGAAGGCATTGCTCGAGGTCTTGTTTACCTCCATGAAGATTCCCAGCTTAAGATTATTCACCGAGACTTGAAGGCAAGCAACATCCTTTTAGACGCAGAGATGAACCCTAAAGTTGCAGATTTTGGGACAGCGAGGCTGTTTGACACCAACGAGAGTGGAGCTGAAACGAAACGAATAGCTGGAACACGGTAAAATTATATCAATCAACTTTGAAGTCACATAATTATGCTCCCCATCAGTTAAGTTATTATAGTTGCATATATGTAGTGGATATATGGCTCCTGAATACCTGAATTATGGGCAAATATCAGCTAAATCTGATGTATATAGCTTCGGTATTGTGCTTCTTGAGATGATAAGTGGTCAAAGAAATAATAGCTTTGAAGGAGAAGGAATTGCAGCCTTTGTAAGTTTCTTCTCATATTAGTCTCCTTGTACTTTACTCTCGTATCTTTAAACTTATGCAGAAAATAAGAATATTCTTTTCTTTTGGTTCAGGCACAGAAGAGATGGGCTGAAGGAAGGCCTGAGGTTATAATTGATCCTTTATTGGGAGAGAAGCCGAGTAATGAGATCATTAAGTTGATTCAGACTGGTCTGTTGTGTGTTCAACAGAATGCAACAAAGAGACCAACCATGAGCACTATAATAGTTTGGCTTGGTAGTGAGTCGACCATCACCATTCATTCAACTAAGGCTCCTGCTTCCACAAGTAGCCATTCCCAATGTGAAGATGGTACAATGTCAATAAGCAATGTCTTCACAGAGTTGAGTTGTCGTTGAGTTATAAATTCGTTAATCTATATGTTATTTCAATGTAGTACCAAGTGTACTAACTTTATCAAATTGAGAAAGAGTAGTAAAAAGTATGAGTATATACAATCCTAAGTTCTAGAAACCTCTTCATAGAATAGGTTCTTTTTGGTTCAGGCACAGAAGAGATGGGCTGAAGGAAGGCTTGAAGTTATAATTGATCCTTTATTGGTAGAGAATCCGCATAACGAGAACATAAAGTTGATCAACATTGGTCTGTTGTATGTTCAATAGAATGCAACAAAAAGACCAACCATGAGCATTGTAATAGTTTGGCTTGGTAGTCATTCCCAATCTGAAGATGATACAATGTCAATGAACAATGTCTTCACGGAGTTGGGTCGTCGTTGAGTTAAAATTGTTAATCTATGTTGTTTTTAAGGTAGTACTAATGTTCTAACTGTACTGAATTAAAAAAGAAAGTAGGAACAATTATGAACAGATACAATAATGAGTTCTAGAAACCTCTACAGAGAAAAGAATGGATTGCTAGAAGCTGAAAAGGGAATTCTAGTCGATGTTTTGCAACAAAGTCTGGTAACAATGTAATGGTAGATCATGGAGTATTAACACGTGGCCCTGTTTTCCTATCGTTATCTTTAAATTTAAACTAGACTAATCAACACTAAAATAACATAACTAAATGTCTCTCTAAGAAATAATACATCAGATTTTTGAAAAATTAGAAAGTTAATAAAAATATTGTATTTATATACTAGTGGTAAGACGGCTGCACGCAGTTATTTACCATATACTGAACATATGTTAGTAGGTATGTAACATATGTTCGACTGTTTTAGTTGGTATTTGTGTCGGCATGTTTGACTTTTAAAGTTAGATGTGATTGGTTCATGGAGGGGCTAGAGATTATCTTATGGGGAGCCAGGTAGGGGTGTTGTAATTGAATTTGACATATAGTGTTTAATAACGCCAAGTGGTAACGCCAAGTGGTATTATTTTTTATTTTATTATTTTCTTTTCGTCAAGTGGTATTATGCATATTAGTAAATGATATTCGTTTGACAAGCCGAAAAACAATCATTTCATATTTAACATACGGTGAAATATTTAATTCATACCCGATTTAAATCATTATGTAAATAAATATATAAATTTTCGAAAATTTCAAACAATATACTTAATATTTATTTTTTTTAGCAAATTCATACACTAATCGTCATATCAACTGTCACGTCATCTAATTTTGCTGACATGAATGTTACGTCAGCTAATTTTGCTAACGAATATGCCATATGTAGGTTTGCTAAGAAAATCAAAATAATTGTTTTATAAAAATATTTTTTTAGAAAATATAAAATTTATAGATTTATATTGTTTAGTAAAATTAACAAAAAATAATTAAATTTTAATTTTATACTAAAGATATATTCGTAAATCTTATATAATAAATTTATAAAATAAATTATTTAAATATAGTGTTCGGATATCCGTTAGATTCAGATCAAATTTTTTGGATTTTGATTTTATTTTGTAACACGTCTTATAATATATATATTTATATCAATATTTTTGTAAGTATGAATTTGATCAAATATAACACATAGGTTCATTTCAGTTTTGTATCACATCTTAGATCTTAGGACCTATAAACTAATCATAACGAATACTCTATATGTGAAATATATTCTTGGATTCATTATGTGGAGGAAGTTATCTGGGGCGGGCTAGTAGATGAATCCTCGACCAAAACCAAATCTCTCATTTCATAACAATTATAATGAAAAAAATTGCTACGGTTTTCCTCTTTATTTCCCTTCTTTTTCAAACTCTCAACGGAGTTAAAGCTGGCTTCCTCTGTGTAGGTGACACCTTCCTCGCCAACAGTAGCTACGACCAAAACCGCGATTCTCTCTTCTCCTCTCTTGCTTCTCAAGTCATCACCAACAGTGGATTCTACAACGCTTCACTCAATAGCGTTCACGTTGTTTCCCTATGCCGAAGAGGATACGAGCGGCAAGCTTGTATAAACTGCGTCGAAAAAGCGATTCAACTGATAAAAAGAAGTTGTTCTGATCGCGTGGAGTCCTTCAGTTGGGACAGTGACGATGCGGACCAGGTCTCTTGTCTTGTACGTACAACAAACCACTCAACTTTTCAGAAACTTGATCTTGGACCAGCTACTCTTGACGCAAGTCCCCTCAATATCGACTTATTCGCCAAGAACATGACCCTTTTCCGCCAAGAATGGGAATCAACCGTTAACCGAACACTCGAGGCTGCAACAGTCAACAGTTCTGAATCGGTTCTCAAGTATTATGGAGTATCTAATGCAGAGTTTGTGGAGTTTCCAAATGTTTACATGATGATGCAATGCACACCGGACATAACTTCAGTTGAGTGTAAGAGTTGTCTGGAAGAGTGCGTCACTTATTTTAGAGACATGTCTTGGGGAAAACAAGGAGGTACAGTTTGTCGACCGAGCTGTCTTTTCCGGTGGGATCTTTACTCTTTTTACGGGGCTTTCGTTAATATAACAAGAGTTCCTGCCCCTCCTAGACCTTTGATTCCTCAATCACAAGCAAAATCTGTTACTAGCTTGAAAGGTTTGAAAAATATATGAGTTTGATGTTCATTGCAACCTATATAATAATTATCTGAGATTCACAGTAATTTTTTGCAGGAAAAATTATTGCGATATTTGTGGTTCCTACCATCATTAATCTGTTGGTGCTTCTTGGTCTGATCAGAGCATATCGCCAGATAAAAAAATCTAAAGAGGAAACCAGTGGTACGCTCTCATTATTTTCAGTCAGCTTTTTTAATGTATATTTGCTCATAAGTTTCTTTTGGTTAGTCTGGACAGAGGAGGACTGTATTTCTGATAGTCAGTTTATGCTGCGGTTCGATCTTAGCATGGTTCTACTCGCAACTGGTGACTTCTCCCCTGAAAATAAGATTGGCCAAGGTGGATTTGGATCTGTCTATAAGGTAAAAAAAAAAGAAGTATAAAATCATTATATGGGTCAAAGATCTTTATAGCATGAGAATTGTTTTTTAGGGGATATTACCGAGTGGGCAAGAAATAGCTGTAAAGAGATTAACAAGAGGCTCAGGGCAAGGAGAGATTGAGTTCAGGAATGAGGTCTTACTCTTGACAAGACTCCAACATAGGAATCTAGTTAAGCTTCTAGGTTTTTGTAGTGAAGGAGAAGAAGATATTCTTATCTACGAGCATGTCCCTAATTCAAGTCTTGATCACTTCATATTTGGTGAGCTTTTTTTGCTAGGAAATGCTGCATTTTTTTGAACTATAAAGTTTTAGTATTGATGATTCTTTGGAAATCTGTAGATGAAGAGAAGCGTGAGCTATTAACATGGAATGTGAGGTGCAGAATCATAGAAGGAGTTGCTCGAGGTCTTCTTTATCTACACGAAGATTCTCAGCTGAGGATTATCCACCGAGACTTGAAGGCAAGCAATATTCTTCTAGATGCTGAGATGAACCCTAAAGTTTCAGACTTTGGGATGGCGAGGTTATTTAACATGGACCAGACTCGAGGAGTGACAAGGAGGCGCGTTGGAACCTTGTAAGTATAGGACCGCAAAAAGTTATGATTGAAAATTACGAAATAAAACTGACTGAAATCAATAATATAAATTATTAAATTTAAACAATAAGGAAAACATATTAGAAGGAGAACTTGAATAAGATTTCACAAATTAGATTAAACATGAAGTTAGAATTTGATCAATTTCCTTAACTCAATAAGTATGATTTATATTAGACTTGGATGCTCTGTTTCTTACATAGATGCTCATGGATGATGTTATTTATAAATAGAAATTTGAGAGATTCTTGATATTAGGATTATCATTAATGTCACTTTATTTCAGAGACTGTTGGATTAGATCACCCTCACGTTACAGCTGTATGGTTGCAGTGGCTATATGGCTCCTGAGTACATTAAGAACGGAAGGCTTTCAGCCAAAACAGACGTCTACAGTTTCGGGGTTGTGCTTTTGGAGATGATAACCGGTCAAAGTAACAATAACTATTTCGAAGCCTTGGGGCTCCCCGCATACGTAAGCATATAGTTATCACTCTTTTTGCTTAATTGAACACACAAATGAGTCTCAGAAGTTGATTAATTATAAATGTATGATAATGTACTAGGCTTGGAAGTGTTGGGTGGCCGGTGAGGCTGCAAGTATCATTGATCCTGTCTTGAGTAGGACTCTGAAAAATGAAATCCTGAGATTCATCCACATTGGTTTGTTGTGTGTTCAAGAGAACGTTGCAAAGAGACCGACCATGAGTTTGGTTATTCAATGGCTTGGTAGTGACACTATCGCGATTCCTTTACCTACCACTGCTGCTTTCACCACGGCCGAGTTGCATAAAACCGATGCAATGAATCAAGCCAAAAATGAAGCTGGCACTCTGTCATTGAACAATTTATCAGTCACCGAGTTAAGTCCTCGTTGAATTGGAGACCTCTCTGTAACTCATACATCTAAGTGTGCATTAATTCTTGAATTACATTACAAGAAAATTCTTTTTTTCTCTCGAAAAACTCTCGTTGTGCATGATCAGTAATCAATCAAATTAGTGTTGTATAGTTGATGATGGTATTTATTTTCTAAAAGTTTGTTTCAAAATTGTGTAAGAAATTATTTCATAATGATGCTTACTATTTATTTGGAACTATTATCCTTTACTTCTATGCATTTGTTTTTGCTAATCCCTTTCCTTTATGTTGGATTTTATTAAATTTAAATTATTTAACTAAATAATACTGAGAAAATAAATGAAATATAAAATCCTATCTAAGATTTTTACGAAGTTTTAGCAAAAAAAAAACAGTTGTTGGCACTTGTTTGTAAAAGAAGATTGTTACGAAATTATATGGGGAGGTCAAACCCCAAATGGAAGATGTTCATCATTTCCTCAAAACTGTAGTAAACGAAGTTCGAAGCTGTCTGTTTCTTGTACAAACAAGTGCCAACAACTGTAAGATGATAGGAAGGTAATGGCAATTTTATAAGACAGAATTTAACATATACTTGTTATAGTACATTTAATTAATTTCTTGGATGTCTATCTTGCAGTCAAATTCAAAACTTGCATGTCATATGAGTGAGAAGGCTGAAAGACTTGATAGTCAGTAACATCAGCCGTGACCTGAGCAACACTAGAGTCTTTAGACTGAAACTGGTTTCGATTAGCCGGTCAAGATGACTTCTGAAAAGTCTTAACAGGAAACGAATGCCGTGAACCAGGACTAGATGCAACATATTGAGGCCTGTAATTTTCAGATGAAGGAGGACGACTGACATTTCCAGAATAAGGTGGAATGTGATAGCCTGGTGGATAACCATAGATTTGGTAACATTTGTTGACTGTAGGACCCAAGAGACCACAATGTGTGCAGAGAGGTCGCTTAGGACGATAGTTGTTGTAAGCAGCAAAAAATTCAGAACCACCAATGTTGAGGAGAAGCATAGGCTTGAGCATAGGCCTGAGGAGAAGCAGTATGACCATGAGCATAAAAAACATCATGATCAGAATGAACGATAGGCTTAATCATCTTTTGATGTTCTCTTTAGCGACGATGTTAAACGCATTCTCCATTGTAGGTTGAGGTTTAAGCATCAAGATATGGCGTTCGGTTTGTTCATAACCATCATTAAGCCCCATGGGAAACTTGGTCACCTTGCTTAATTCCTGTAAGCTCTCCCACAATGCATGAATACCACATCACATTTACCACAAGTGCACAAAGGACGTTCAACGTAATTCTTGTACTTTTCCCAAAGAGTGATGAGCTCAGTGTAGTATGACATAACATCCATAGATACCTGTTGAATAGTGCTAATCTGTTGTTCTACTTCAAATAATCGAGGTGCATCATCTTGTTTGAAACTACTCATAAGATTCTTCCAAACACCCTCAGCAGTAGAGATAAACAACAGAATCTGACCTATCTTCTTGCTAACAGAGTTCATGAGCCAAGTTGCTACCATCTCGTTACAGTGAAACCAAGATCCAGAATCAACATGATCATCAGGAGGTTTAGAGATTTTACAAGTAACAAATCCGAGTTTGTTGCGAACATTCAAGGCCATATGAACCGATCGACTCCATGAATGAAAGTCAGCACCACTCGTTAGACCATCTGCAACAATTTTAGTATAATTATTTAGCTTACGTATTGCACATAATGCTATAAACTTTAATGCACATCAATATTATACACAAAATATAATACAATACACAGAATATAATCTACCATTTGTGACTTTTCTCACCATACCTCTCCACGTAACTCTTCTTCCTCGCCAGTATTGACTTCCGTACATTTCTTAAACTTATACTCTCTCTGTTTTGATTTAATTGTCATTATAAAAAAAAATCCGTTTCAAAATAAATGTCATTTTAAAGTTTTAATACAAAATTCATTAATAACGAGTATGATTATTTAGCTTACGTATTGCACATAATACTATAAACTTTAATGCACATCAATATTATACACAAAATATAATACTATACACAAAATATAATCTATCATTTATGACTTTTCTCACCATACCTCCCCATGTAACTCTTCTTCCTCGCCAATATTGACTTCTGTACATTTCTTAAACTTATATCCTCTCTCTTTTAATTTAATTGTCGTTATAAAGAAAAAATTTCGTTTCAAAATAAATATCATTTTAAAATTTCAATGCAAAATTCATTAATAAAATTTTATGTTTTATTTTTCTATTGGTTGAAATATGATTAAATGTATAAGTAATTGTGTTTTGTTTTGGAAATATACAAAATCATATGTTTTATTAATATGTGTAATAAATCTAGAATGACAATTAAAATAAAATGGAAGGAGTATGGTTTTGTAAATACATTAAAATTTATGTGGGTTATGTTAATGCAATAAAACATTTTAATGCAATAAATGGGTTCCTCAAAATTCTAAGCACTAAATTTATATGTGTAAACTATAAATTTATATTACATAATTTATGCAAAACAAAAATTTGATTATAAAATGAAAATAAATATCGCAAACGCACAAAGCTCTAGTTACTATTAAACTACGCTTCTTCAACCCTAAGTTCAAGAATGAATATTTCAGTTCTCTAGTTCTTTATATACAATTCCAATCTATTTCGCAAATTTGATTTCTTATCTTATCCGTAATACTTTCTATCTTTCTTCAACAAATGTAATAAATTGAAAGAACCAACTGACATGGTATTCTTCGGGGAGTTATTCACAACTTTCTGTTTCAATCGAAGATCCGGTTGGTGCACTTTCAGGTTCTGGGTCTAAAAACATTAACGGAAACTTAAGGTGAGAAATAGTGATCTATCATCACCACAAGAAAGTCAGACGAACAGGAACTCTTAATTTATGTTAATGAACTCTTAGTTTATGTCAATATATATATATATTTTTTTAAAAAAAAATATTATATACAAATTGTCCGAAGAATCAAGAATCAGATATGGTCAAAAATTTGCTTTGAACAAAATGTCGAATTTTAACTGTTATAAATCTAGTTTTGCCTACCCACTAAACCCGTAACATTTTGCTATGTCAATATTTTATTAAGAAAGAAACAAGTATATCATTATTGTATCTTTTCAAAATATTTATAACCTGCTTATGGAAAACAAAAGAGCAGACGTTTTGGGCTTGCATTATGATCGGTCAAATTTTGAATAATCAAATGATAATTTTTTTTGTTAATGCTTACATTAAAAACATGATAGGTCCACAATATAAGTACTTGTGTATAAGTTTAGATGGGATCGAAGATTATTTTTCAAACTGTTTTCCTTTAATAAATAAAGGATATTCGTTAAAGATACTCTTAGCCTCTTAGGTTGAGGGCCTATTCCCAAATAAAAAAACTATCTTAGTCGGTCCTAGGCCTGGGCATTCGGGGTCTCAATCGGTTTTCGGTTTTATCCAATCGGGTCTCGGTTTTTCGGGTTTATCAAAATCAGTCCCATTCGGATTATATGAAAATTCGGTTCGGGATCGGTTCGGGTTTTTTCGGGTTCGGTTCGGGGTTAGTAAATCTTCAAAGAACCGGTACAACCCGATATACTTTCGGGTTCGGGTCCCAATCGGTTCTTTGGTTTAAAAATACCTAATTTATACCTACTTTGTAACCAAAACATAAGTAAAATCAGTTATTCGATTTAAAAGTACATGATTTGTACCTATTTTGCAACCAAAACATAAGTAAAATCGATTAAAAATTAAAAAGAACATCAAGCATGATTATCCAAAATCAAACGAAAGATAAAAATAGTTACTGATAGAAAAAATCAAATAATTGACAACACAAAACAAAAACCAAGTTCTCATGAAATGAAAAATATTATACAAAAATTTTAAAACTTCAAGTTTCAATCGTCACCTTCATTCATCAAGACGCTAAGCATTAAACTCTTAAACATAAAGCTCAATAACAAAAAATTAGACATATAATAAAGTAAACAATAAAAAACTACATTTCGAGAAACACAAACTTTTCTCAAGTCGACCTAACAAAAACATATATTAAGCTATATATTAATATTAAACACAAACATAAATATTAATCATACACCAAAATATATATTAAATTAAGTATTTGAGTTAATTATTCATGTAATAGATAATTATTCTAGATGGTCAATAATATATTGGTGTGTTTTTTGATACATATTAGGAATTAAGATCATGTTTGGTATAAGTTATTTTGGGGGATTTTGAATTGGTTCGGGTTCTATCGGATATCCATTTAAGTTCGGGTTCGGTTCGGATAATACCCATAACCCGAAATACCATAAAACAAGATCCATTCGGTATTTATGTCGGGTTCGGATCGGTTCGGATTCATTTTTATCGGATCGGGTTCGGTTCGGGTTTTCGGGTTCGGTTTATTTGCCCAGCCCTA
>MU106375.1:0-11595 GCA_012274485.2 Sinapis alba | reverse complement strand
CTGGTACGAATTTCTCACGTCATCCCTTATATATTAGAAAAATAAACATTACAACATTTGAGTGTTGCCATATATCATCACTAAAATATAGTGATGACTATTAGAATATTTAAATAAACAAGTTGCTTCATCTAAATATTTATTATACTTTTTATTAAATTAACCATAAAGTTAATTAATAATCTATAAAAATATTTTTCTTTCTTTCCTTAAATAAAACTATAAAATTACCTAATATGACAATTAATGGTTTGGAAAAATAAATGTTTAATAACAGTTTGTATATCCTTTTCTTTTTGTTTAATTTATATAAAAAATAAATTAAACTATTAAATAATTAAAATTTTGATTTTCGTATATCATATATTTTAAAATTTTAAAAACGAATATAAATTTAAAAAATTTAAGTTTCACATTAAATTTTCTATGGTCAATAACTTTAATTTCTGTTATAATAAAATACAAATAATCATACAATCACATGATTATGAAGTTTTATTTAATATATATTTATATTAAAATATATATTTATTTTAATATCGTTTAAATTAAATTATATACCATATTAAAATATATAAATAATTTGATTTAAAAATTTAAGAAATGTGTATAATACTTAAATTGATAAAATATACTCCCTCCGTTTCATTAAATTTAAGAATACTTTTACAATACCAAAAATAACATTTGTCTCCTTTTATAATTACAAGTAATATTATTTAATTATTTCTTTTAATAGCTAATAAGGGTAAAGGGTAATATGGGTAAATAAGCAAAAAATTGTATTGGAAACCTCAAACTTCTTTTTTCATGAAACAAAAAAAATCTCAAAACTTCTATCTTAATGGAACAGAATGAGTATATTTTTTACATATGTTTTGTTATAAAATATCTCCCTCCGCGCAGGACGCACACATATTATTACCTAGTACATTATTATTAAGTAGTAATAACCATACACAAAATGTTTATAAATTAGCCATGTTGTGTCGCCTATAATGAAATACATATTCATTTTTCAATCCTATTGGTTTTGAGTAAATGGGAAAGAGTTGGGTTATGACTACTTCCCTCTTCTTTTTTATTCTCTTCTTTCAAAACCTAAACTATGTTCACACCAGTTTCATTTGCTACGGCGACTTTTCCACAGCTAACTACGGCGTTAATCGAGACAACCTCTTATCTTCTCTTCCTTCTAACGTCGTCAATAACGGCGGTTTCTACAACGCATCACTTGGCAGAGTATCCAGAGACAACAGAGTCCATGTTGTGGCCTTATGCAGAAGAGGCTACGAGGCCCAAGCTTGTAAGACATGCCTCGAGCATGTCATTGACGACACAAAATCCAAGTGTCCTCACCAAAAGGAAACTTTCTCGTGGGTCACTGAAGAAGCCAATGACGTTTTATGCAATCTCCGTTACACCAATCACTCTACCTTCGGCAAACTAGAGCTCTCACCATTCACTATCAACCCTAATCCGAACGTTATAGAATCATACAAGAATATGACTCTTATCAGCCAAGAATGGACTGCTATGGTTAACCGGACGCTCGAGGCTGCTTCTACCGCTGACACTTCCTCAGTTCTCAAGTACTATAGCGCCACAAGAACAGAGTTCACAGAGATTCCTGATGTTTACGCGTTGATGCAATGCACTCCTGATCTATCTCCAAGTGACTGTAACAAATGTCTTAGAGAGTGTGTGAATGAGTTTCAAAGGCAGTTTTGGGGAAGACAAGGAGGTGGAGTTGGTAGGCCTAGCTGTTATTTCCGGTGGGATCTTTTCGAATTTTATAAAGCTTTTGATAATGTTACAAAGGTTCTTGCTCCTCCTAGGCAAGTTTCTCCTACTGCTCTGGATTGTGTGAGAGATGAGAAAGGTTTTGAAGGAAGACACATTGCTATAATTGTGGTCCCTGCAATCATTAATCTCATTATCTTTGTTGGTTTAATCTGTTCCTGGAGGAGAAAAACGTCACACACCGGAATCAAAGGTAAAGTTATTTAAACAACACTATATGTTAAGTTTTGTTAGATCATATATTATATTAGTTCTAATCCATCTGGTATATAAGAGTCTATTGGTTTAAGTTTAAATTAAGATAATGAAACATGATATCAAAATCCATTTTGTAGACCCAAATAAGATTTGTCAATAGGCCAGGATGAGATTCAGTTCAAGATAACATAGAAGAGCCAAAATCTCAAGGGAATGTGTTGGTATTTCATATGAGGGGCTAGAAAGAACCTCTTGTTTTAGAACATCTTCAATTCTACTACACTTTCATTTAAAATTGGAGTTTGGACTAACATTTTTTCTAACCCTACTTTATTTTTTATTCCATATTAGAGTACAAAATGAAATTACTATATAGAGAAAACAATGAATTTATTTTTTATTCATCATTCTATATTTACTTTAAAAGAAAATACTATTAGAGTAAAACTCAACTGTATAATGGAAATATTTTAGTTTAGAAAAAATTGGAGTAATAAATAGGAAATGCTCTTCTATAAGAGGACTTTTTTTTCTCCCTACTGATGCCTACCCCCTTTGTTTTGGATCGTTTGCATCCATTTGTGTTTACGAGATTTTCTAATGCCAAGTGAGCAAATGAAGAAAAGGAAAAAAGCGACTAAACTTTTTTTTTTTTTGTTCCCTATTTCCCATTGGAGTTTAAATATATACGTTTCTTACATGTCTCATGGTGATGTGCAGAGTCCTATAATCCAAAAGATGTTCAATCTATGTTACGGTTTGATTTTGTAATGCTTCGAACTGCAACCCATGACTTCTCTCCTGAAATGAAGCTTGGCGAAGGTGGATTTGGATCTGTCTACAAGGTAAAATAAACTTATAAGTCCTATAAAAATATTAAGATGGTCAGTGATCATATTGAATTACAATGGTTATCAGGGGGTGTTACCGAACGGCCAAGAAATAGCGGTAAAGAGATTAACAAGAGGTTCAGGGCAAGGAGATATGGAATTCATGAATGAGGTCTTACTCTTGACAAGACTTCAACACAGGAATCTTGTTAAGCTTCTTGGGTTTTGTAATGAAGGAGATGAAGAGATTCTTGTCTATGAATTTGTCCCCAATTCAAGCCTTGACCACTTCATATTTGGTGAACCTTCCTTTACTAGACCATTCCATTTTTGTTACAGTAATTTTTGTAAGCAACAAAATCTAAAAAAATAAAAATTCTTTGATATCTCCAGATGAAGCGAAACGCTGTCTTCTTACATGGGATGTGAGGTACAAAATTATAGAAGGAGTTGCAAGAGGGCTTCTTTATCTCCATGAAGATTCCCAGTTGAGGATTATTCACCGGGATTTGAAAGCAAGCAATATTCTCTTAGACGCTGAGATGAACCCTAAAGTTGCAGACTTTGGGATGGCAAGGCTTTTCAATATGGACCAGACTCGTGGACAGACAAGCAAAGTAGTTGGAACCTAGTAAGTATGCTCTGTTTTTCTTTTCTTAAGATTATTCCATAAACATTTCCATTTAATGTGACTTGGTTAATGCAGTGGATATATGGCTCCAGAATACGCGACATATGGACAATTCTCAGCTAAATCTGATGTTTATAGCTTTGGTGTTATGCTCCTAGAAATGATAAGTGGCAAAAGAAACAAAAACTTGAAAGAAGAAGAAGAGGAGGAAGAACAAGAAGGGCTTCTAGATTTTGTAAGATTTTCACATATTTTGATCATCATTCTTCTTTTCTTCCTAAAGATATAGAAATGTTATAAAAAAAATCATTACAGGTATGGAAGAAGTGGACTGAAGGAAAATATGCAGAGATCATCGATGCGGCTGCGCCAAGTAGCAACATCTCAGTAGACCAAGTGATAAAGCTCATTCACATAGGTTTATTGTGTGTTCAAGAGGATGTTTCCAAAAGGCCTACCATGAATTCAATTCTCATGTGGCTTGAAAGTCATGCTGCTACAACCATGCCTGTGCCTACACCTGCTGCTTTTCTTATGACACCATCATCACTGCACGGTTAATGAACCATCAAGCATGTATGTATACCTCTTTGGCTCTCTTTATGCAATTAAAGAGATGTCTTGTAGTGCAAACAAACTTTTTTAAAAAGATTAATAAGGGAGAATCCCCTATATGTTAATCGAGAATCATTTAAAAAATTGTAACCTATAGTTTGTATTAATTACAAAAGAGTCTTCCTGATATGTCACTTAATTAGGTTGTCAATTTAGTTTAGGTGACAGCTTAAGAATCAATTGAATAATTTGTAAGTCCAACATCGTTTGAATAATTCGCTAGGGACATTATATCACTTAACATAACAACCATCATATATTATAATGTTCACAAATTTTTGTAATCGGTTAATTTATAATGTTATGAACTCAATGTTAGATTGATGAATTTAACGCTTCTTCTTCCAATGGCCGAATTAAGTCTCTTCCTCTCTCACATGTCTGTCTTTTTTTTCTCTCTTTATTCTGTTTTCTCTATCTCTTTCCCCCTCGAAAGATTGATTCTCCTTTTTCTCATCGATTTAATTTTCTAATTGTTTTTGTGTGTTTTTAGATTCATAAGTACAGAAAGAAAGCCCTCATCTCCTCATCTCCGGTGGTTCAAGCTGAACCTATCTTTTCTTCACTGGTCTCAACATCGTTCCCCGGCTCAAGCTCGCCACCTCTGCGATCAAGTCCAAAAGCTCACCTCATCTCAAGCTCCCGAAATTTACGAGACGTTGCCTCCTCTGAAGCTTCGGAAGCTCGCCTCTGCTCACCGGCTGTGATGGTTAGTTACATGAAGGATGTTGCCAAACCATGACAGAGAAGAGACCATGTGTGTGCCGGAGAAGATTATCTTTTTATTAGGTTTATTTTTTTTTAAAAAAACTGGTTTAGTTTAGTAAACCAATTACAATTGGTAAAACGATTTCAATTTATAAAAAGATTTTAATTTGTAAAGAAATGATTTTGCAGACCGATTTTACTTTTGCATTTCTAAAATAATTTATTTATATTTTGCATTTATAATTTTTATAAACTCTATTCTCTAGAGTTTAAATACTCAATTGTCTACATTTGAGTGGAAGGTACATCATGTTCGAGAATATTTGATTCATCATACGAGATTACAGAAAAATTTGGTGGATCTTGATGTTGTCCGGTTTTGTATTGTTGATGTTGGTTTTATGTGGCATTTATGTTTTAATTGAACCGAACAAAATTCAAAGAAAAAATTGGTCGGTATAACATATTAATCTTCGATGAACCAGTATTTACTTGGAGGATTGCCTTACTACTTGCGTTTGTGATGTTTTCCTTATTAAAAGAAACAATTAATTAAATGTTATTAATTTGTGCTTCTTCTTGATTCATCTTCCATTATGTTCTTGCATTTAGCTTGTGCTTCTTCTTGACTCATCTTCATCTCTAAGCCGTTGAAGTTTCATTCGAACCACATTCTCAATCGATGGTTACCAATTCACCGCGGTGGACTACACATGACCATCTCTCCTCACTGTCGTAACCATCTCTTCCTCACGATCTTACTTTCTCTACTACGATCTGAGATTGCTCCGTCAGCTCCTTCTCCATGACCGATCCGAGGTGAAAGCTCGATCAATGACAAACAACAATGATGAACTTTAACGTTTTTGCACATCTGGTCCTCTTAACTTTAACTATTTCTCAATTTGACCTCAAACTCTTGAATTTACATATAATTCCCTTAAATTAATCTTAAACATATAGATGTGTAATCTAATTTTTGTAATATGAAAATGAACACAAATGCAATAATAACATCTAATAAAATGTTAATAACCATCAAAACAGTTGATATAATTTGTTAGTATATATTAGATGAGTGTTACTGGTACAACTGGTATAACTTTGACATTTCTGAAATTGACACAATTAATTTGGTATTCCGTATGAGAAAACAATCAAATATCCCAATTTGTATGTACTTATAAAGTTTTTGTTAATTTATTTAAAGTTTTGGAATTTTTTTGAAAATTATTACACAACTCCATAAGTTTACATGATCTACCTTATACTTTTAGATTTTTGTTAACTTGTTTATCCACTTAATTTTTGGAAAACATGCATGAAATGTATTTTTATGAAATTAATGATTTTATTGTAACTGGGCAAAGTCATGTAAACATAAATTAGTGGTACAACTGAGGTAACTATATTTATTATGTGGTACACCTAATATTTTTTTATTCCACTGCTAATGTACAACTATGCACAAACTGGTACAACTAAAAACCGATACAATCCCTTGTTATTTTTTATTGTTTAAAATGTGCATCACATTTTAAATATGTATCATATTTTAAATATTGTGGTTGCACACTAATGTCGAGTAGTTGTAACATTCATATATGCATCATCACTTCTCATTATTTGTATATGCAAATATTTTTTAAGTCAAAAATGTTATGATATACTGAATGAACCTTGTTAATTTTAAAACATAATAATAAAAGGTTATTTGAAATCATATATGGAAATACAACAAAACATTGATATGTCATCTCTACATATCAAAAAATGCAAGTTGCATCATGTTATTTTTGTATATGTATACAATTAGTATATTTGTATCTTATTTTTATATCCATGTGCAGAAAAAGACGGGGAGGGGGGAGCCTACCACTCAGTTGCTTTAGTTGTATAATTTGTACTAAATTTAGAGTAGTTGAACTAGTATACATGGTACAACTTTGTCATTTTAGGAATTTTAAAATCACATTGTGTATTCCAAATGAAAAACAATTAAATGTCAAAACTAGTGTGTGGTAGAACTATACTATTGTTAGACCTATTGTACATGTGAGACTTATACTATTGTAGTTAAGAAATAAAAAAGACTTTGGGGGCGGGGGGAGCCTACCACCCAGTTGCTTTAGTTGTACCAGTTTTACTAAATTTAGAGTAGTTGAACTAGTATACATGCTACAACATTGTCATTTTAGGAATTTTAAAATCACATTGTGTATTCCAAATGAAAAACAATTAAATGTCCAAACTAGTGTGTGGTAGAACTATACTATTGTTAGACCTATTGTACATGTGAGACTTATACTATTGTAGTTAAGAAATAAAAAAGACTTTGGGGGGGGGGGGGGGGAGCCTACCACCCAGTTGCTTTAGTTGTACCAGTTTTACTAAATTTAGAGTAGTTGAACTAGTATACATGCTACAACATTGTCATTTTAGGAATTTTAAAATCACATTGTGGTATTCCAAATGAAAAACATTTAAATGTCCAAACTAGTATGTGGTAGAACTATACTATTGTTAGACCTATTGTACATGCGAGACTAATACTATTGTAGTTAAACTAGTAATGCATTTATAAGATGAAAACATGACATTATGAAAAGGGACATAGTTACGTGTTCTATTATATATTGTTATATCTTTTGTTTTGGGATTGAATCCACAATTGTATTTAAATAATTTTAAATTTCGTACATCGAGTCTGTTTATGTTAGCAAAGTCATAATATACTTCCTAGTATAGTATAATAGAAAACAAATTATTCACAACATATTACAAATATCAAGGACTTGATGAAACCCTATTTTAGCTCCCTCTAAGGGGTTGTTGTATAACAAGTGCATAATGTCCACTAGAACGTCTGTGTATTTTATCATCAACATGATGAATGAATTTCAAGATATAGGGCTTTCCTATTATCACAGGCTGTTCAAAAGGATAATAGTTGTGGTGGCTAAGGTTTACAAACACTATTCATAGATTTGGTGGCTATGATTTCAGAGCTAAACCTTCTCTTTCGAAGTGGAGGTTTTGTGGACGCATGATGTATTTGTGGGCGGTCTTGACAAATCAATGGATAGACTTGTAGTATGTTCAGATTTGTCTGCCATTGTTATCCACTGGAATGGGAAGCTCTGCTTCTCTTGTCAATTGTACAACCAGTATAACTAATAAAATTGTACAACTGATACAACTGGTACAACTGGTATAAATGTACATCTAGTACAACTAACATATTTGTATAATTAGTACAACTGGTATAATTAACACTTACTCATGATCGAACCAAAGTTTTGACTTTGTCATAGTCCAAACACTAAACATAAATGCTTTTACGCCCTTTTGAACTCATGATGGATTTTGTGTCATCTTTTGGGATATACACTTATAATCATATGAGTAGATCCAAGGAGATTACATTCAAAGATAACAAAGCAACTAATCACATCACATAATCTCAGATAACTATTAATCAAACATAGATTTAACAGAAAAGACTTTGTTCTAAAGTTGCAAAGTTGTATTAGTTATACATGTTCTAGTTATACCATTTATACTATCTATATGTGTTATGGTTGTATCAGTGATATTAATTATATGAATTCTAGTTGTACTAGTTATATTAGTTATACGCGTTCTAGAGTTACTAGTTATACTCATTCGAGTTGAACTAGTTGTACCAATATTACTATGTGTTCTTCATTTTCGTAAATATCATACACTGATGATGAGATTTTGTTTCAAATAATCAAAAATTGATTGAGGAAAATGATAAGTTAATCAATTTGACCTAAGATGATGATAGTTGATAGATTTGGAATAAGAAAGAGAGAACATAGAATTTGACTTTTTCAGTTTTGAATATAAGAAACACTGATGGATAAAAAAAGAGAAAGAAAAATAGATAATTAACTGAAAATTGATGAAGAAGATATCGATTGAAAAGAAGAATCAAGATGAAGAAGTTGAGATAAAAATTTAGAAGAAATTGAACTATCAATGGTTTTGAGAAAGGAAAAAAATAAAAAAAAATTAGGGACTTGAAAAATCTGGAGATTTTACAGTTAGGGTACGAGTTGGGTCGGATTGGATTAATGATTTTGGGTAGTTAGTGGTTGAGTTTGTAAAGATTTTAGGTTTCATTGTCTTTTCTATCTATTTTTGATTTAATTCTAGTTCATTTTTTAAATAAAATGACAAGAGGTCCATATTAGAATTTTTGACCCCTCGTAGATTTTTTAAATAAAATGATAAGAGGTTCATAGTAGAAATTTTTGACGTCTTGTAGTCCATTAGAGCATTTGATCCTCAAAAATGATTTATACTAGATTTTGATCCGCCCGCCCGTGCGGGTGTATTTTTCAAAATATGTTGCTATTTGTTTTTCATGTTAATATTAGGGCATGATAAAATACCTGAATCCGAAGAATCGAATTGATCTTGATCTGAAAAAGTAGTACCAAACTCGAACCAAAATTGATTAAATATCTGAATTATTTAAAATTTTGGTATTTAGAGAAACAAAACCGAATCCGATCAGAACAAAAGTATTTCGGGTACCTGTATGTATCTGAAATAGATTTATATACTTATATATATATTAATTATTTTTAGATTTAATGTATATAAAAACATCCAGAATATATATTATACTTTAAGTTGGTTTAAATACTTGAAAATATATACACATAGTCAATAGTAAATATCTAAAATATTTAAATTATACTAAAAACACCAAAAATACTCAAAATAATTATTGATTCTCTATCCAAATATTTGAACCAAACCAATTTATATGTCAAGTTTAGGTATTCTGACTTATGTTATTCAAATTTATATTTTATATATTGTTTTGAGAAATTTAAAGTATATAAAGAATTTTAAAAATAATTTAAATGGTTTATCCGAATCCGCAAAGATCCGAATCAAACCCGAACTAAAATTTAGAAATATCCAAAATAGGGTTGAAATTTTTGACCCCAGAAATCTGAAATCCAAACAGACCCGAACCGAACCTGAATAAGTACCATATAGATAGTTTCTCATAATATAATGGATTTCCAATATTTCTTAATAACATAAGCCCATTACTTTTATTTTTTAATATAATGCTATCCATGTTTTCAAACAACATTTATTCTTTTTAGATTGCTATCTATATTTCCAAACAAACTTTTTTAATTGCTATTTATGTTTCCAAAAAAATCTGAAATATACTTCAATTTTAATAATATAGATGCTTAGACCAAGATTAACCCTAAGAACCCTAATTGAAGTTCTTAGTTTTTTTTTTGAAAAATAAAAAATTAAACCAATCTCAGGTCGTCACGTGTCAGTGGGGCCCGCAAACAGTGCAAGAGGTGGATTCTTACAGAAGAGTTTTAAGAGATGTTTTTTTTAAAAAAAGTGGACTCCACTCCTTTAGAACCTCACCTAAGAATCTGAGGTTAATCATGCTCTTGGGGATCCTTGGGACTCTTTCTAGGTAAAGAAGCAAGAGTCGCCCAGGAGTTCTAATTATTCCAACTTTAATAATACGTAAAGCAGAAAAGAAAATGGACACAGTGGCCGTATTGAAAGGGTAACAGCGAATTGATATTTCAACTCGGCGCTGGTACGTTGACGCCTTGACGAAGACTCTATATGTGAACATGAGGACGTGAACTGGGAGACGCCTCGACCAAAACAAAATCTCTCCTTCACCTATATATTTTTATAAGCAAATATAACAATTTACATACCCCTAATCTCCATTTCATAACAATTATAATGAAAAACATTGCTACGGTTTTCCTCTTTATTTCTCTTCTTTATCAAACTCTCAACGGAGTTAAAGCTGGCTTCCTCTGCGTAGGTGACACCTTCCTAGCAAATAGTAGCTACGACCAAAACCGCAATTCTCTCTTCTCTTCTCTTGCCTCTCAAGTAATCACCAACCGTGGATTCTACAACGGCTCACTCAATAGCGTTCATGTTGTTTCCCTCTGCAGAAGAGGATACGGGCGGCAAGCTTGTATCAACTGCGTCGAAAAAGCTATTCAACTTATAAAAAGAAGTTGTTCTGATCGCGTGGAATCGTTCAGTTGGGACAGTGACGATGCGGACAACGTATCTTGTCTTGTACGTACAACAAACCACTCAACTTTTCAGAAACTTGATCTTGGACCAGCTACGCGTGACGTAAGTCCCCTCAATATCGACTCATCCACCAAGAACATGACCCTCTTCCGCCAAGAATGGGAAGCAACTGTTAACCGAACACTTGAGGATGCAACCGTCAACACTTCCGCATCGGTTCTCAAGTATTATGGAGTATCGAATGCAGAGTTTGTGGAGTTTCCAAATGTTTACATGATGATGCAATGCACACCGGACATAACTTCAGGTGAGTGTAAGAGTTGTCTGGAAGAGTGCGTTACGTATTTTAGAGACATGTCTTGGGGAAAACAAGGAGGTACAGTTTGTCGACCGAGCTGTCTTTTCCGGTGGGATCTTTACTCTTTTTATGGTGCATTCGCTAATATAACAAGAGTTCCTGCCCCTCCTAGACCTTTGATTCCTCAAGCACAAGCAATCTCTGTTACTAGCTTGAAAGGTTTGAAAAAAAATTATGAGTTATGTTCACTGCAGCCTATATAATAATTTGGATTCACATTCATTAAAGAAGAGTAAATTTTTGCAGGAAAAATTATTGCGATAGTTGTTGTTCCTACCGTAATTCATCTCTTTGTGCTTCTTGGTCTGATCAGAGCTTATCGTCAGATGAAAAAATCTAAAGAAGAAACCAGTGGTAGGCTCTCTTTA